>JAAGNO010020903.1:0-33193 GCA_033439905.1 Ceryle rudis | reverse complement strand
AGTAATTTGGGAGAAGAGCCCAACAGCAGCCTCGCTACAACCTCCTTGTAGGTAGCTGTAGAGAGCAGTGAGGTCTCAGTCTCCTCTTCTCTAGACTAACCAACCCCCGTTCCCTCAGCCTCTCCTCATCAGACATGCCCTTCCAGACCCCTCACCAGCTTCACTGCCCTTCTCTGGACCCACTCCAGCCCCTCAATGTCCTTCTTGTGCTGTGGTGCCCAAAACTGTACTCAAGGTGCTGTCTCACCAGTGCCGAGTACAGGGGCACGATCACCTCCCTGCTCCTGCTGGTCACACTGCTTCTGACCCAGGCCAGGATGCCATTGGCCTTCTTGGCCACCCAGGCACACACTGGCTCATGTTCAGCCTGGTGTCTACCAGCACCCCAGGTCCTTTTCTGCCAACCAGCTTCCCTGCCACTCTTCTCCAAGCCTGTAGCGTTGCCTGGGGTTGTTGTGACCAAAGTGCAGGACCCGGCTCTGGGCCTTGTTGAACCTCATCCCACTGACCTCATCCCATCGCTCCAGCCTGTCCAGATCCCTCTGCAGAGCCTCCTACCCTTGAGCAGATCAACACTCCCACTTATTTTTGTGTCACCTGTAAATTTACTGAGGGCACATTTGATCCCCTCACCCAGGTCATCGATGAAGATATTAAACAAGACTGGTCCAAATACTGAGTCCTGAGGGACACCACTTATGAACCCCCAGTTATGTCATGTCCATATAACCTGCATGCTCCTTTGCCTTCTGCAGGAGGACAAATCCACTGGAGATCCAAGCCAAGCTCTCCAGCTTCCACAGACTTCTGGACTGGTACTCCATCAACGGACATAGAGTTGACGGCCTATGTGCTCCTTGCGTACCTCTCTAAGCCACAGGTGCATGCAGGTGACATGACAACTGCAGCTGGTATTGTGTCATGGCTGTCCCGGCAGCAGAATGCCTACGGGGGCTTTGCCTCTACCCAGGTAAGAAGTAACTCCCCGCGAATTGATATACTTTTCACCTGCAACCAAGGTTGTCAGGCTGAGTCCTGAGGTCTTCCTGCTCCAAGTCAGCTTCACTAGAGCTAATTCTTTTAGAGGGGTAACTGTCTCTCTGTCTCTCTAGGACACAGTTGTTGCCTTGCAAGCCTTAGCAAAATATGCAGCAAGGACGTTCAGCACATCAGAACAGGCTCTTGTGAGGGTGAAGTCCCAGAGGGGCTTCAGGAAGATTTTCCAAGTCAGCCGCCAGAAGCGGCTGCTGGTACAACAGGCAGCACTGACAGAAGTCCCAGGGCAGATCCTGGTGCAGGTCCATGGCAGCAGCTGTGTCTTTGCTCAGGTAAGGTGGTGGGATGAGTGTGGCAGAGAGGAGATGTGGGGAACTCTGCCTCTTCTTCCTGCATGAGCTCATGCCTGTCCTGTCCTTTCCCCTTCTGGCCCTCGCCCTGCAGACAGTGCTGAGGTACCATGAGCCTCTCCCACGGGCTGCTGTAACCTTCACTCTGCGTGTCAACACAGAGCTGGCCAACTGTAGCCAGGCCAATGTGCGTGTCCTCACCATCCGCATCCTTGCCAGGTGACCTTAGGGGTTGTTTACTCCTCCAGCAAGACCTGCTGTGCTTGGGCACAGCAGCTGGGAAAGACTCAGGGCTGCAATGGAGGGACCCAGCATCTGAGGGGGACAGAGGGTGAATTTGGCAGGTGGAAGGAGTGGGGAAGGAAGATGTTGGCTACCTCCTGTGAGAGGGAGCAGTGGCTGCCATGTCCCCAGTCCCATATGGGCTACTTGGCTCAGGGTTCTGCACACAGGGTGGTGGAGGAAAGGGGGACTAAGAGCACATTATTCTTACAAAGTCAGACCTTCTGACTGTTTCTTCTTCAGCTACGTTGGGAGCAGAGTTGTATCTAACATGGTGATCATGGAGGTCTCCCTGCTGTCTGGCTTTGTCTTGGCTCCCAGATCCAGGATGCTGGTGAGGACTTTGGAATAAAGTGGAAAAAGGTTGGATGGATCCCACCTGCTTGCTACAGCTGGGAACTGCTCATTTCAGGCCATGTGGAAACTAAGTTATCAGAGGCCCTTTGCTGTTGTAATTGAACTCAAACCTCCCATTTCCATACAGGACCCAAAAGGGTTTGCTACAGGAAATCAGAGGTGGTTCTGCTTCTTCCACTGAAGCCTTGGGCAGGGACCAAAATGTGCTGCTGGGTGTACTAAACAGCAGGATTTGTTTGCCAGGACTTATAAGACAAGATTTCTTAAAGAGATTCTAGTTCTAGCAAAAAACATTATTGTTTCCCTATGAAGCCATAAACCCAAAAGATTAATTGTTTGCACAGTCCCCAGGTAGGTCTTTAAGAGCCGTCCAGCACTTAATGAGATAACAAGAGTGTTTTCTGATGCCTGCATCTGTTTGTTGACCAACACATAGGTCCTATGTACTACCCACATGGCCTTTTGTCCCCAGGGAGGGAGGTTCCTCTAACTGAGCCAGGACAGCATAGTTCATCTCCAGGATGATGAGTTCATCCCACAAGGGATGTCCAGGAAGGAATTCCAAAGATATGACCATTAAAACCCTTATGCATGAGAAAGACAAAGTTCCACACAGAGTCCAGCTCCATACCATCCCTTCAATACAACAGTGGGTCCCCCAGGTCAGGAAGCCCTAAGGAAAGCATTCACCAATTTCCTTGTTTTATTGTTTCCCACCCCAGCTGGAGCGCAGAACCATCATTAAGAAAATAGAAGTGAAAGCTGATACAGTTTACATTTATCTGGAGAAGGTAAGTTTGGTTTTGCACAGCAAAAGCAAGAGGCCAGAGGACAAGGAGGTGTGTGAGAAGCCCAGTGCTGGGCTAGGCGTAGGGAAAGAGTACTGGTAGAACTGTGGGCAGGGGAAGCTTTCCCAATGTCATTGTCATTTTTGTAGCTTTTGCTATTCCTCACACATATTCGCATTTCTAAAATTCAGAGTCTCTAATGGATTAGGGAGATTTAGTGAAGGAAAAGATTTAAGCTAAGGAAGATGAAGATGCAATGATTTCTTTCTTCCCTTCTTTGCCTATTTCTTTCCACCTTCCTCAAGCTCAATGATGAATCTCAGACATTCATTCTGCAACTAGAACAAGTAATTCAGATGAAGAACCTGAAACCGGCCAGCATCAAAGTGTATGATTATTACCAGCCAGGTGGGTTGCAGATTCCCTCCTACTCTAGGCTTGGGACCTGGGTTCCTAGTTCTCTGACTGTGAAAAGACTTTGTGCACCCTTCTCTGTGTAACTGACTCCCTCATTTTCTTTTCCAGAGGAGCAAGCCTTGGCTGACTACAGTGCTGTCTGTAGTTGAGGTAGGCAGCAAGTCCCTGTGTAACACAAACAGTTGCACCAGGAAATGATGGGTCTTGGGTGGGAGAGAGGAAATGTAAGCAATAAAAGTTGGGAAGGAGGACGGTAATCATCGGGGAGCATATATCCAACTAGAAAGAGGAACTGATTGTTGCCTGTGGCTAGGTGTGTGGAGATAGGCTGGGGGCTCTTCTGCAGCCAAGGAGGCAGCTGGAAGGCTCTGGTAGAAGGCAGAGACAGGGACGGTGTCTTTCAAAATGAGAGTGAGGAAGAAAGGGCCGAGTGTCACATGGAGAGAGAATGCAGAGCTAGAGCAGCCTGTGGTAACAAGGGCCTTCAGACCCCTGCACGGCTCCATTCCCTCCACTCTCCACTCTATTCACTGCAGGGTAGGAAAGGAGGATTCAGGGAGTCAAAGGAGCAAGCTGAAGCTGGAAGGATGTCTTATTTTGTCTTGATGGGTGACATACACAGCTGCCAGAAGGGGGATGACTTGTTATTAGTAGCCTGAAGCCAGGACAAGCCTAGAGAAGTCCTTTCTGGGAAGATAAGACAGGATCTTGACATGGTACATGCTGCATCCTGACACCACCCCACAGAGAGAGTGCTGCCTAGGGACCTGTCTAGAGACCCATCCCCACTACTAGCCCAGACAAAGCACCTTCCACATCCTGATGATAGCCTTGGAGAGACAGGATCATTCCCTCCTTGTTTGTCTTACTTTCTGTCCCCACAATCACACATGGTTCCTCAGAAAGGGATGAAGGATATCGCAGATATGTGACAAAGGAAAGGAGAAGAACTGCCACGCCATGATTCTTGCCTTTGCCCCATATTTCAGATTGAGCACTGAATGGAGTGAAGTGCCTCAGCTGGGACACAGCCCCCATTAAAGTTAAGCCCACATGGTCCGGTGCCTGAGTGGATGGACTGAGGGATCACAACAGTCCAGCAGTTGTGCCTGCACTGTGAGGGTGCAGGGTTGGGGTAGGGGGAGGGTGTCACATGTTTGGTACACACCTGGGAAGAAGAATTAAAGTAAGCATGACCCCTGATCTTGTTGCCATTGTGACAGTTCTTGATGAGCTTCTTCATGGCTTAGCCCATGAAGATACCATTTCTGCTGTTGCCGTCGTACAAACCTTCTAGCTCCTCTATTGCTCTCTCTTCATGCTTCCCATGGTTTCTCCTAATAATTCCTGAAGCAGCTCTCAGGCAGCATGGAGTACAAGATGCAAATGAACATGCTGTGCCAGCTGTACCTCCTGTGCCCTTCCCGCAAGCTCCTGTGTCATCAGCTCTTCGTTGAAGCAGTCTACAGATATTAACGCAGTGCCTCGAGATTCCAGGCCCTCACCCCCACCAACAGTACAGCCTTGTCAATTGCTCTTGATAAAGGTCTCTAAATGCAAATGTTGGCCAAATGAACTGTTGGAACATATCCCAGCCCTCCCTTGCCTTCAGCTCCAGTTTGTGTGGTGATCACCTCCCCCAGGTACCAACTCTGCCTTGGTGCATGCCCTACCTCTTCCTGTGCTACTGGAGGGACAGAGTTTTGCATGTGTACATGTACCTGCACACACAGCGCAGCGATGAAGAAGTTATTTTTTTCCTGGGTGCTCTTAAGTGCAATTTTGCTGTTTTGGGAGAAAACCAGTAAATCTGAATAATCACTCAATCAGACAGTTCTAGTCACCTCACTTTTAATAAGATGCCAGGCACAGTCTGAGCCTTTCAGAAACAAACTACTCAGCAGGACATTTCAAGTATTTTCTCTTTGCTTCTCAGCTCCCATGTGGTGGCTGTTGGAAAGGGTGGCAAAGGACTGATGGACAGAGACTTCAGAGGATGGCTCTGTCCCTGTTCCTGTGAAGACAACAAAGGACAAACAAACCTGTGTTCCTGAAGTATTAAATCTAACCACTGGGAACACAGGGGTTTTTTACCTCCTTGTGACCAAGCAGGACTGCCAAGCCATCAAGGACAGGACTCTCTCTGACTCTACCCATACAAAGCCTAAGGCAGAATCTCCACTAAGAGTGTGGAGCTTATGGCAGGCATCCCAGGGCAGGACTGTGTGCCTCCCATGGGTGATTCATGAAGCAAGTGCTTTTCTCCATCACATGGGCTGTGGGCAAGGAAGCACGCACATGCAAGCAAAGTTTAGAACAGGAGCAGGCACTGGTCAAGTTCACTGGTTCAAGTTTTGCTGTTGCCCTGCCTGGAAAGATGATGGGCAGGTGCCCATTCCCTAACATGAATCAGAAGCCAGGGTGAGACTGTGAAAGGCTTGACACTGACAAGGAGTCAGGTCCTGCAGTAAAGGTGAACGTGGCGTGTTGTGTGTACAGGGCTGGAGGGCTGTGGAAATGCAGGGAAAGTGCCAGCAAAAGAAACGGTGTTGACTTGAGGAAAGTATATTTGCTGCAAAATGCCAGGACTGGTGGTAGCACTCAGGACAGGCAGCCCTTGTTTTCTGTAACATACCTCAAACTCTGTCATGAGCTGGGCACCTCAAACCTTCCACTTCAGTTCTTCCTTTCCCTCAGTTTAACCACTGGGATTCTGGAACTCACCCTTACTTAGCATTGCCAATCACTTCCTATCCTGAACCTTCAGTCTGGCAAGTTTCTTGACCAAGGGCTCTTGCCTGCATCTCCCTCCCTCTCCATAGTCTTCAGTACCACGCCTGTGATGACAGAAGTGGTGTCGGGGCCTCACCTCACTGGCACGGAGCGCTGTAGCTCATCACTGTAGTTTCTTCTGGAAGATGAGAAAAAAAGTGCTGGTGAGATACACTTGCCAAAAACTCATTAAAGCCACCCAGTACTGTGCTTCTGTTTCTAGGATAAGTGTTCCCTCAGCTTACAGGCCATGACTCCCCTCTGCTGTGACACATCATACCACTGTGTCAGAGACTCTGTGTGCAGTGAGTCTGGATTCACCCAAGTCATGGGGCTGGCAATCTTTTGAAGCTGTAAGTCTTCAGCTCCATTACTGTTATGGATTCCTCACCTTCTGAAGCAATAGCAATTCCTAGACAATTTCTATCATTTCCTTCCACGAAGGACTGCAGAGAAAAGATGATGAGTTCTTTTACAGTGTCATTCTTCTTAAGGCGACATTCATTATTCTAAGCCATCCCCTGACTGTGGTCCCTCTGCCTTTGCTGCCTCCCACAAAATGAGTGTACAAAAGCACGGCTCTGAGCTCCTTTCATTGGGAGAGTTAGACCCTAAGTGGATCTACATACCAACTTCAAACTTGCAAGTTCTGGGATTGAAGAAAGAAGGAGCTACCATTTTGAAATCCAAGAGGGTAAGTCCATCACTACAGAGCTTCTTCTAAGGGGCAGTTAGTTAAACATGCCAGCGATGGTATTGTCTTAGACTTGAGAATTTAAGAAAATTACTTTTTAAGGGTACAATAGGGTGGTGTTTGCAGTACAGCATCTGGACTCACCTGGCATGTAGTAATCATAGACCTTGATATTAGCTGGCTTATGATCCTCCACTCGCATGTCCTGCTGCACCAGCAAAGTGTAGGTGTGAGGCTGTCTAGTCAGCTAAGACCAAGAAAAGAAAGGATTAGACCCAGAACCAAAGTCCTTTAAAACAGTCCCTTCCACCTTCCCTCAGGCTTTGTAGAGACCTCACTACTGTTGACAGATCTGTTCTGCTTTTCAGTCCATCTCAGAAATATCTTTTACATCACATTTTGTGGCCATCTCCCATTTTTTGGTCACCAGATTTAACTCAGCTCATGAGAAACATCAAACACACAGAGTCAATGTGCATTAGGTATCTAAATGTAGCATCAATCTCGCATTCCCATCCAGCTCTTCTCTGAGCTCCTTCATGCATCTTGCCTCAATGGCTACTTTCATACAGAGTCCCATTACACCAGCTCTTATTCTCCAGACTCACATAACCCTCATCATTAAGCAGAGAAATGCAAGGTGTGGATGGACATCTGCTGGATGGTAGTAATTACATGAATTGCTGTTGATTATGTTCCAACTTCTACTACATGTCAGCCTTTCTGCTCTGTGATGTAGATGTAAAAATAGCCCAGAGTCATTGTTAATCTGTTAATTAATGGACCTGTGGAGCGAGCGCTGCTGCTCACACAAACACCTGGTTTAATTTTGATGTTGGCAAGCTCCATGAGCAATCTTGGATGCTCCCTACTACATTCAGGTTTGCTTAAGGGCTTTCTAAGCATTCAGTCTTGCTTGCATTTGGACTGGACCCTACAACTACTCCTCAGTACTGATCAGACACTTATATGGACTTTCAATGGTCTCTGAACAGTGCAAACAGCTGTAGGCTTAACATCAGAGCTGGCTCTACAGCCAAACTACTGCAGCCTGACACAACACACCCCTCAGGGTCAGCAAATGTGGCTGGTATGCAGGAACAACAGCTCTGGATACTTAAAATACTAATAGAGCCAAGATATAAGGGTAAACTAAAAGCTATCTGTCAGTCCCTAGTGCTTTTAATGATGATGTCGGCCTAAACTCCACTCACTTCCTCCAGGTAGAGAATGACTCGGTCAGCTTCGCTTTCAACTTTCTTCACCAAAGGCATTTTCTTTAGCTGAAAATAGAGGGGAAAAATGTCAGAAAGAGTAACAGAAAGCAGAAATATGCAGGGATATTTGTCCTTGTGAAAGCATGGGCAAAATGTTCACATGAACAAGGAAGCCCTTAGTGTAGGGGAAGGCAAGATGTGGTCTGGAAGAGACTTTGAGTATAAATATTTCTCAGGAAGAAATATTCTCTGCCCACAGGAATGATCACAGTTCTGCATACAATCCTGCATGATAGACATCCATCACTATTCCCATCCCAGTTGGACACAAATTTGTGGTCTCACCTCTTCCAGTGAACCTGCCACGGGGCTGTATCCAGATAGCAGCTCCACTTGGATCAGGACCATGTTGGTGGACACACGGTTCCCTGTGTAACTGCAGCAGGAACCCAGGGGACAGCACTAATGTTACTTTCCTAGCCATGATCTCCAGATACTCCAGCCCAGCTTTGGTACTCAGGTTGAGGAATCTGCCTTTCCTTCCAGTGTTTCTCCTGTAAGCATACCTGCTCCTGGACTGTAACACATCTTTGTGCTTCCCCTGATCTCTCATTTAACTTTGCTGAGACAAGGAGAATAAATTCCTTGGAAGGGTTCTGGAGTTACCTTCTCTATGCATGGCAGGGAATATCACATCCTCCATCTGCTCTCTTGGCAGTTCTAGCCCAAGTCAGGCAGGGGTACAGCAAAGGAGAGTAGTGTGATGGTCAACCAGGAGCAGAGGAGGGAAGACTTAGTAGTAGGTGTCAACAGTCAGTCCCACAGAATCTTTACATCACTAGTGTTTTGGGACCTAATTCTAAAAGGTGGTGAGACCCATAGACCTTGGGAGAACTTGTGGTCACTGGCACGATAACACTAGAAGACTATCCTGAGCCATCCCTCTGGGACCTCATACCTTTCACATAGCTGAAGAAAGCATAGTTAGATGAAGGAAGACACCTTATCACTGGGACCTCATGACTGAAGGAGAATCCTGCCCATCAAGAGACTAGTGTGATGCCAGAAGCTTCTGACACAGGGGAGGCAAGGGGCAACTGAGTGTGTCCTACCGAGCATGAATGGTGACAGGGAACTGGGTGGTGTTGGGTGCGGTGCACTCTGTCTGCACAGTTACGGCAAAGGTGACGTCACTCCTCGGTGGAGGGATGTGATATCGCAGAATGGCCTGCAGGGACAGAAAGAAGCTAGTTGGCAGAGAATAGTGGTGGTGATTTTTTGCTGGAGAGTATCCTCATTTAGCGTTTGACAGCTGTTTGCTGTCTTGCGCTGCCGTAAGAGAAAACTATGTGGCAGAACTAGAGGTTCTGCAAGTGCGCTGCTTCTTGTGGTGTTCACTGGACTTCTTGGTGCAGCTCTGACTGGGTGGAGATGATCCAGATTTCATTTGTGGAATTCCCTTCCTGTTGTATTCCAGCTACTCCTACCAGTCTTGAAGTCCAGATTCTTGCAAGTCACTGTAACAATCTGTTTTCAGTGTTGGCTAAGTAGAAAGGTGAGAGGTCCCCTGCTTTCAAGGCTTTTCTCCAGACAGACCTTAAGTCTGAAGAAAAGGAGGCTCAGGGGAGACCTTCTCACTCTCTACAACTACCTGAAAGGAGGTTGTAAAGAGGTGGGTGCTGGTCTCTTCTCACAGGTAACTAGTGATAGGACAAGAGGAAATGTCATCACATTGCTCCAGGGGAGGTTTAGGTTGGACATTAGGAAAAGCTTCTCTACCAAAAGAGTTCTCAGAGACTGGAATGGGCTTCCCAGGGAAGTGGTTGAATCACCATCCCTGGATGTATTTAGATGCCATCTAAATGTGGTGCTTAAGGATATGGTGCAGTAGTGGCCCTGGTAGAGTTAGATAACGGTTGGACTTTATGATCTTAAAAGTCTTTTCAAACCATAGCAATTTCTGTGACCTTTTCTTCCTGGCTGAGCTTACCTGCAGGAAGAGGCACCCATGGCCTTGCACACGCACAGTATAATCTCGGGGAATGGCTGGCAGCTCCACTGTCTGCAGCAGAAGGCGATTGGTTCTGTCTACTCTGATGTCTTGGTTGAAACCCTCGGAGGAGAGAGAAACCTGAAGAACAGGGCCATCCTTGCTGAAGGTCTTGGTGGCATACAGGGCTAGGGCTTCCAGAGCAACCACGGTGTCCTGAGGGAAGAGAAACTCACTGGGCAAAATAGGATCCCTGCTGCCTGTGCGTGTCCAGCTCTTCGCTCTTCCCTCCCTCACACTGCAGCTATGGCACAATAAAGGTTGAGTTTTCCCCTTGGACTTTTAGCATGGAATTAGCTCAGAGGAATACAAATATTCACCTTTTCCCAACTCTCAGCAGCTCTAAATTAATATTTTTTTATTATTATTTTTAAATTTGTCTTTCCTTTTTTACTGTGGATGGTGCTAGATCCTATTGCTCTCACAAACCATAGCTGACAACAGGTTCTCTGATGATGATGTCTCAAAGGGATTACCTGGGTTGAAGCAAAGCCTCCATAAGGGTTTTGCTGCTTGGTGAGCCAAGACACAATCTGGGATGCCTTTCTGATTTCTTCTGAAGACAAACTTGACTTTGAAAGGTGAGCCATGAGGATACTGGATGTCAATTCCACATCAACTGATGGAGCCCGATACCAATGTAGGGAGTTTTCCTCCTGTTTTGACTGTTGACTCCAGAATATTTGGTTATCTAGATGTAGAGTGGGAACACTTAGGGAGTGTGTAGCTGTATCTAATGACCCTGAAGTCCTACTCATCCCCCGTGCCTAGGTACTGAGTGAACATGTACTGTCGACAAGGTATGGGTGTGTATCTCCCCATTTGTCCCCCAGGCCCTGCTTTTCCCCATAGAAACCTAGTCCTGCAAACTGGGAAGGAGCTCTGTAACATCCATGAAGCTCCCCTGGTTTGGATGACTGAGAGACCAGGATGATGAGATCATACCTAGAGAAAGCCCGTCTCACAGTTTGGATGCAGCTTGGCAAATGGAGGCTATCCAAGCCTCGGGCTCCCCACAGAGCTCTGCCAGTGCCCACCACTCCTGCCCTCCATTCCATGGGTCATTCATCCCTGGGATCTCCATACAGTTCTGCCAATGTCCACTTTCCTGCCCCACTGTCTTTGGTACCTGATATTATGGCGGCCTTATCCAATCTTTGGAGGATTTTCTGCCTGAGGGCCTTATCACCTGCTACTGCAAAGGCGTTTGCAGCTAGCGCCAGGCTGTAGAGATTGGAACTCCCAGTATCAGCATTGACCAGGTCCTTTATACATTTCAGAGCTTTCCACACAACTGGGTCCTAGGATACAATGGAAAGCATACCTGCATACCTGTGGCTGGCAGACTATGGGGAGGGAACGCAGCCTTGATGAGTGCAAAGGAGGGTGGAAACAGGGACAGGACACACGGGGAGAAAACTGGTAACGTAGCACTGGGTTCACAAAAACCAAGTGCCAGGTCAGTGCCTGTCAAGAGGCTGCACATGCAGCCTGACCCTGCTGCTGATACTCACGGAGGGTGACATCCCTGAGTGTATGAGAGCTGTGATGATCACAGAGCTCAGCCCCAGTCCTTCCTCCACTGCACCCTGGAGACACCACAAAACAGAGGAGAAAAGGGATGTTGTGAGAAGGGAGAGGGAGAAGTCTTCCAGTGCTTTCTGCTCCCCAGGCAAGCCACAATGCTAGCAACAGTGCTAGTCCTATTCCTTCTGCTGAGCAAGTGCTAGGGCTGGTATCTACTCTTGCAGGTCCTGCTTACCAGAGCACTTCTCAGCAATAGTGCCCCAAGCTCCTCTGGGTATCTGGTTCCCTCCCACTGATAAACACATTCCCCTTCTCCCCAGAAACAACCTTTTAGTAGCAGATTTCAGTGCCAGAGTAAAGTGATGTTCCCACAACCCCACTGCAAGATGGTACCTCACTTGAGGTCCAGGAAAGTGGCAAGGGTGTGGAGGAGCAGAAGAAAAGGTATCTTTTGCAAGGGGAAGTGAGAGGTACCACCATTCTCTTCACTTGGGGGATAAATTATCTGAAATCCTGACCAGCAAAGTGCAGCTGGCTCCACTTTGGTGGTATTCTGTGTGTGTCTGTGCAGGCACAAGTGCTCTGTTTCTGGGTGTGTAGGGCAAGGTGACTCTCACACGAGTGACTGCCATCCATCTCCATTCACTCCATTTCTGTCTGACTCTGTACAGGGAGAGTCAGTTCAGTCTGTACCCAGACTGAAGAAAAGCAGCCCAGTAAGGGGAAAGGAAGCTAAAACACTTTAATAAGGGAGTAACAGAGAGCTTGAAAACCTTTTCTTTTTCTTTTTTTTTTTTTTTTTCAAGGCATATGTTAGCTCTTCAGATGGGTCCAGGAGAAGGCACTGTTTCAGTTCCCATGCACATATCATCAAATGCAAACCTCCGGCATTCACAACTTTAAAAGTGCCACCATGACTAAGCACAACCCTGAGTGTCACTCAAGGGTGACCTTGGGCACATCAGAGCCTCCCTCCTGTAGTAGGGTTCATTTGCTCTTGGCATGCAAATTGGGCCATAAAGTGAAGGAGCATTGAGGTACCCGATGATAAGCCAGGACGTGTCATACCATCAGACCATTGTTGAAGAGCTTTCCAACACTCTTGAAGCAGCCAGATGGAGTCTGACTTTTAATCAGGGCATTGGCAGCATCCTTTATATTCTGCTCATCTATGTGGATGAAATCCCGGGCTTGGCTGAAGGTCTTCAGGACAAGGGCAGTAAGCCTAGAGCCAAGGAAAAGAGAAGAAAATCAAATTGAACCAGTCACTGATGTCCATCTCCAGGAGATAGGAGTCTGCTCTGCCACTATTTCATTTTGCTTTAGCAGGGGGGTTGGACTAAATAATCTCTACAGGTTCCTTCTAACCCCTACCATCCTGTGATTCTATGATCCTGGGCCAGACCCTCTGTGCAGATGGAGAATTGGAAGCGATGCATGAGCTAGATGGTCTTGAAGCTTGAGCTCAGATTCATGTGCAGCAAGAGAGAAAACAATCACCAACAGTTCAGTGCTCCCCCCAGAGCTCTGCCAATTCCAACAAGGTGCACTTGTGCAACTGAAAGCCAGGAGTCATTTTTGCTACAAGCCAGACTGAGCCTGACTGGGTGAAGCTGTTGTTCCTCAACTGTGTCTGGATATCTCTGCTTACCATGTGTTCCCTGGCTCACTTCCTTCCCCAAAGGCACTGTATGAACCATCTGTGTGCTTGTACAGGAGTTGCTGCTGATAGCCTGTGGGAAGAGGATGGGCATAGTGAAGATGCTCTGTGTCTGTTGTGTTCTCAAGGTGACAGCCTGCCCCACCAATCCTGCTGATCATGATAGAGAGCATTGTCTCTGAGGAATTCAGCAAAGATCTTCCGTAGAAGTGCTATGTACCCCTTGGACAAGAGCAGTGTGGTTTACACTGCTGTAATTCCCATGGTGTCAGGCAGGAGATGCTGCACAAATCCTCTTCAGCACCTAGCCTCTGCTGGGATCACCAGCTTCATAATCCAACATGAGCAGAAATCCACTCACCTCTTTCCAGATAGACCATTGCCTTCTGCTTGATTTCTGGAGTCAGTTGTCCTGTTTCTTCAAGGTATCGTGTGATAAAGACATTGGGGGCAAAATGAACCATGTTCTGCTCACCACAGCCACTGGACATCTGGAGGAGCTCATCTATGTTGTTCAGTGCTGTTCCCAGAATGTCACCTGTAGGACAGAACTACAGCTTTGGGAGCTTTACATATTCTTGCATGTAAAAACCAAAATTATCATCTCACTGATTCTCCAGATAACCTGCTAAGACTGGTCTCAGTTCACCTCTGCTCAGACTAGGGTGACTTTAATATCTATAGAGCCCTGTAGGAACAGTGATATGGTACTTGTCTATCTTTCCCTTGGCTGGGTGAAATTACACATCCTTCTGGCCTTGTGTCACTTCTGTAAGAGATGAGATGCTTGTCTGGAGGATGTAGGGGCCCCAGTATTGCATCTCCCTGTACACATTCCCTCTTCTTATTCGCTTTGCTAAAGCAGACCTGGTGGCACCAGAAGAACAGTCTCGGGTGGGGAAAAATCCTACTTTCCAGGACACCTTCTAAATCTCACCTAAGAAAGAGATCTGGGCCCTCTCCGACCCAAGAACCGTGTTCTCTGGCATAGTGAAAGTGATTGTCTCTGAAGCTGAAGTTCCTGCAAATGACAAGAGCATCAGAAGAACAACAGGCAGAAGGCAGATGTCAGACCAATAGACATCCCCAGGAGATGGTGTAAATGAGGCTCAGATCACTTCATCAGTTGGCAAAATCAGCATTCAGAAGAGGGTATGACACAGAGATCATGCCACCCACTGATGAGTGACTGTGATGTGGCTAGGCAGTAGCTTGGTGCTGCCAGGAGCTTGTAGTACTAGATAGAGTTGAATGGCTTTGCCTCCTCTTAAAAGCTCCAGAATCCCTTACTTTTCCCTCCCCCGCACCTGTCCTAGAGTTCTTCACACACTGCACTGCTTCTCCTTGCTCTGTGTGTGTATACAGCTCCAGGAGTAAGACAGTCCCTGTCTCTGGTGTACCTGCACCTACCTTGAGGGCACAGGAGTGAGGTGTGGGTCTTTTCCTCCAGCAGCCCCTCTGCCTGGTGGGGAAAAGCTGTTCAGCTCAGAAAAGAGAGCAGTAAAATGAGGTAGCAGCCATGCAGCACCTCACCTTCCTGCAAGCACCTTTTCTGTCCTCATGGACCATGCCAAGGGCCTCACACAGACAGCAGGGATCTGTGTGCTGACAGTGAATCTTCACTGGGAAGCAGTTTTCTAAGCTGTTACATGGCCTTTGCCCCCCTTGCCCTACTATCAAGTTTTTCTAATGTCTCTGTCCCATCAAGTGGAGTTGCTCAGCTCAAGCCACAATACAACCTCCTCTTAGGATTGCTCCTTGACCAGCCCCCCTCAGAAATGTGCTTACCTGCCCAGCTGACTCTCCTTTCCCAGAGCCACCCACCAGCCCATTTTGAGCATGACCCAGTTCTGGCCTCACCAGGACCCTGAGGCATACTCTGACCTTCACCAGCAGGTGTTTAACCACTGTGTCCTTCCCTCCAGACTCTGGCACAACAGCTGTACTCTCAGCGCAGACATCTTCCTGCTCCATCACCTCAGCAGTGACAGTGAAATTCACCTTCCCTGAAGAAGAAAACATCAAGAGGACAGTTGGCACATCCGTGCCTACATTTTAGTTTGCTCAGCCTAAGGCTGCTCATGCTTCGCATAATAGGCCATTCTCCCTTCCAGCCCAGCTCTGGCTTCCTCAAGCATCTCTACCAAGGCCTCCCACTCTTGTCCCTCCCTTGTCTCCTTACCTAATTTTGTAGCCTTCACGTCCCAGGAAAATGTTTTTGGTGAATCAGGACACAGACAGATAGTGAACCTGACATTTGCGTGCACAAATTCAAAATCCCTGGAGTCCATCAGGCTAAGCTGGAGCTATGGGGGAAACAAAAGGGAGTTTGGGTTACAAGTTGCTGCTGTGTTTTCCCAAATACCAGTCAAGCCCAGAAGCCCAGGGTGAGTATGATGATGACCTTGTTGCAACATCTGTGGGACACCAATAGCCTATGGATATCTCAGTTCTGTTGGGTTGAGCTTATGGGAAGGAATAAGCTGGATAGAGCTGGCTCTGCATGGAGCTTCATGAAGAGCTTCCTTGGTGTCTTTTGCCAAAGGAGGCAGCCCCTTGTCTGGGTCTCTATCGGTGAAGTACTGTTAACCCACATCCCCCTGCTTGAAAACCATCCTGGAGGGAGCCACTCACTGCCATGCATTGCTTCAGGTAGCTGAAGACTTTGACTTTCAGGGGAAATGACTCTCCCCGGAAGACAGAGTAGGGCAAGGTGGGTTCCACAAAGAAGGGCTTGAAGCTCCGCAGGCTGGTGGTCTCTGAGATTCCCAACCCATGGCTCTCTGAGGTGCAGAAGGTCATGGCTCTCCAGTCTGTGATACTGTCGGGTACTGTGACAGCTAGTTCAGCAGCCCCTGAGTCACTGAGGAGAAAACAGAGTGGAAGAGGTTGTCCCCATCCCTGTAAAATTTTCCCGTGCGAAGACAAATGCAGGACTATGAACTGGAAGTGTGTGTGAAGGTGTTGGGATTCATAAGAAGTAGGACAGAGGCATGGGAAGGATAGCAAATAGGTGGGCAAGGAAGGACTGAGAGGTAAATGCAAACAAGAATTTGCTTCCGGAAAGCGTTGTACCTCAAATTCTTGTTTTATATGGGCCCACATGGCTCCCAAGGGTCCATGAGAGAGGTGATTCTGCCACTCTGCTCTGGTGAGACCTCACCTGGAGTACTGTGTCCAGCTCTGGAGGCCTCAACACAGGAGGGACATGGACCTGATGGAGCAGGGCCAGAGGAGGGCCATGAAAATGATCAGAGGGCTGGAGCACCTCTGCTGTGAGGACAGGCTGAGGGAGTTGGGTCTGTTCAGCCTGGAGAAGAGAAGGCTCTGGTGAGACCTTACAGTGGCCTTCCAGTACCTGAAGGGGGCCTACAAGAAAGCTGGAGAGGTACTGGTCACAAGGGCATGTAGTGATAGGACGGGGGCAATGGTTTTAAACTAGAGCAAGGTAGATTTAGATTGGATGTAAGGAAGAAGTTATTTACTATGAGGGTGGTGGAGCACTGGAACAGGTTGTCCAGGGATGTGGTGAAGGCCCCATCCCTGGAGATATTCGAAGTCAAGCTTGATGAGGCTTTGAGCAACCTGATCTAGTTAAGGCTGTCCCTGCTCTCAGCACGGGGGTTGGACTAGATGACCTTTAGAAGTCCCTTCCAAACCAGGGCATTCTATGATTCCATGTTGTAGACCCTCCCTGCGCCAGGAGTACTCTGTGACAATTCCACCAAACTACCACCTAAATGCCCGGTCACAGTTCAGCATTCATCATGATAAGTGTCACTTACAGACCTGCATACACAAACCGGCAGACTGTCCCTGCTCTAAAATGGGCATAATCCAGCCAAAGGAGACAAAGTGGTGGAGATTCTATTTTACAGATGAAGAATATTGGCATGCGAGAGAATTAAGAAAGCTGAGTTGTGAGAATGAGGGGAAAAGAGCAGATGCTGCATAACTTGACTTTAGTAAGGTCTTCAACACAGTCTCCCATAGTATTCTTGTAGCCACACTACTCTGGACTGGACAAGTGGATGAAAAGGTGAGCAGAGAATTTGCTGGACCATTGGGTACAAAGGCTGGTTATTGGTGACACAAAGTCCAGCTGGTGGCTGTTTACTCATGGCATCCCTCAGGGAATGACACTTAGGCCCATACTTCTTAATGGTTTTGTTGATGATCTGGATAATAGGAGAGAGGACATCCTCATCAAGATTAGTGTAATGATGCTATGCATTAGCAGAGGGGTTCCTGATATGCTGGAGGGAAAGGCTGCTATTAAAAGGAACCTTGACAAGCTGGAAAAATGGGCTTGAAAATGACTAAATTCTGTATCTGGGATGGAATAATACCATGCAACAGTACGGACTAGGCAGTGACCGGCTAGTAAGCAGCTTTGCAGAAAAGGTGAGGGTCCTGGTGGATGACAAGTTGAGCATGAGACATCTCATGTGCCCTTACAACGATGAAGGCCATCTACTTCTGGATGGTGTTAAGAAGACTGCAGCAACTGGGTTGAGGACAGTTATCCTTTCCCCTGTATTCCTCCTTTGTGGGACCACACCTGGACTGCTGTACTTTCTTATGCTACAGTATAAGAAAGATTCTGACATACTTAGATGCATTCCATGGAGGACCACCAAGATGGTCAGAGGGCTGGGCCATTTGATGTATAAGGAATGGCTGAAAGAACTGGAGTTTTCAAACTTAAGAGGGAAAGGCTAGGGGAAGACCTTTCTGCTTTCTAAAGCTGCCAATTGGGAAGATGCAGAACCAGTCTCTGCTGAGTTGTATATTGATAGGATAAAAGGTAACAGACACAAACTGGAACATTCTGACTTGATATAAGAAAAATAAAAATTCCATGAGGATGGTCAAACACTAGAACAGGTGCCCAGATAGCTTGTGGAATCTCCATCCTTGGAGATACAGAGAACTTGACTACAATATGATTTAATTGGACCTGCCTTACACTTGATTTTGAACTACAGACCTTTGGAGGCCACCTCCATCCTATAGGACCCTGTGATTTTAAGTTCCCAGGATCATTTGGAAAATCTCAGGCATGGTCAGGAACTGAACCACAACTCCAATGTTCTTAGCCGCTTTTTCACACCTCCCTTTTCTTTGTGGGCGCAGAAGGCAATAATACCCTGACTCTGCTCCTGCCCATTCCCTCTCTGCTATGGCTGGTAGGAGGTCTGGATCCATGTGGGGCCACAGTCCATAATTACTCACTTGACGGGAACCAGAGTCCAGATGAATGTCTCTGGAAACCAGGTACGTACTGGTCCTGCCTTTCTACCCAGCTCAATATGCTCTGACTCGGCACGTTCAACAGCAGCATCTGCTTCTGGGTCCAAGTTGTCCAAGTCTGCCAGCTCGTCATAAGCTATTGGGAATACAAGCATTCATTCAAAGGCAGAGCAACTGTGAAAACAGGATAGAGTTCAGCTGGGAAAAGCTCAGCTCTTCATCCCTCCCATGCCCACTCTGATCCTCCTTGTCCTTCCCAAGATGCCCTCAACCTACTTCACTCCTGTCTTCCATGAGCCAATCCAGGAGACCATGAGGATTCCAGCATGTGTGTGCTCCCCTGTGAGGAACTCTACCTGCTTTCACTTTTGCTCTCAGCCTCTTGACTTACGGCCTAGATACTGCCCAGCACAAATCTTGGCTCATTCTCTGGTTTTCAGGAAGACCTTTCCTAGTCTTACAGAGACGTTCCTACCCAAGACATCTGCCTCATTTTGCCTCTTGACTACCTGCCTGCCTGTCAGCAGGAGCTTCTAAGCAGGTTTTTCCCATCAGCTGCCTCTCTACCCCTGCAATTCATTGGCCACCCACACATGTCAGGACCCTTCCCCCCATTTCCTGTGGTGCACATGTCCTGTGCAACTTCCCGCTCATCTCTGGGAGCCATCCCCAGTTTCTCATCACACTGCACGTTCAGCTGCCCTTGTGCAGCCTGTATGTTACCCGTGATTTCCAAAGAAACAGGATAAATTGAGATGTACACATGTAGTCATAGTAGAAAGAGGTTTGGGTGCGGCACTCAATTGGAGACTTGATTTTAAGGCTGGTTAAAAATGTTAGACCTGAATTCTGGAGGGAAGAAGGGGAAGAAAAGAAGGTAGATATCAGTAGAGTATCTGAGGGTGGTGTATCTGAGGGTCTGGCTCTGCCCCCATCTCCCAGCATATCAGCCACCCTGTGTTGCTGCACCTCAGACCAACTGGTGAATTTATACAGGGAGAGAACGCAGAACCACCCTGCTCCCAAAGCCTGGTCCTGATTCCTCATGCCAAAGGAGGCTCTTCCCGGTCAAGACTGTGGGAGTGACCATTCACATGTGCGTGCCCACACACAAAGTTATTATTTTGGCACCACAGTTTTCTGCTCACCCTGACACAGACTTGCTCTCATTTTTGCCCTGCTATTCACTTCTACTTTTTTTTCCCTTCTTTCCCCAGCCTGCCTTTTTCTTTCGGGTACTTTGCTTGTCCAACCTCCATTTTTCTCTGATTCAGGCTGACACTCCCCTCTTCTTCCAATCCATATAAAGTCTGAGGGTCTTGAGCTTGGGATAAATGAGGAGCTGAGCTCTAGGGATCTGGTTGATCAATGGGAATTTATCAACCTGGGAGCATGGAGTGTCAGAGATCTCTTAGTTCAGAAGCTTGGCAGGCTCAGACACTTGGTAAATTCAGAACCTTAAGTTGCCAGCTTTTACAGAAAGAGACAATCTGTGAAGCTACCCAGTGCTGACGTGGCTTACAAAGGGGCCCAGCTCTGATATTTCAGGTTTTCTGGAAATTAGATTTACCTTCAGAAGTTCATAAACATCCGGTTGGGACACTGCATAAAAGTATCTGTTGTACATGACCGGTGACATCGTTCCTGGTGGAAGGGTGGTCTGAGGGGAACCAGTGCTTCCTGGGTTCTTGTGGATAGTGCAGTAGTCACTGTAATAGTCTGTAAGGGTGCTGGGGTGCTCCTGAGAATAGCTGAACATATTGTACACCTGTAGACAGAGAATGAAAACAGTACAGGTCAGTGTGACAAGTGGGAAGTTTTTAATTTCTACCACAGAGGCAGAGCTCAGATCCTGCCTGCCACAAAAGACCAACCCCAAAGGTTTTTGAGCTTCATGGAGAGCATCCACGAGTTTTAGATGCGTAGCACTAGAGGTGAACATGAATCCTTCTGGAGTATGGCTGCATAACCGTGGCCACTTCTAGCACATGTGAGCTTGATGCATACAATGAGGACACCTCCCCTGTAAGGGTCACTAGATAGTTTCTCCTCTGACTGAAGGCATATTGTGGATCCACCGAGACAGTGTCAAGAGGCAATCCAAGGGTCGTTAGACCCAGTGCAACCCAGGTCTAGAGGATAAACAGTACCCTTCCACTGCCCAGGCACCTCTTAGAGTCCACTCTGTGAATGGACAAACTCTCTGGTGAGGGGTAGCAAAGACATGGAGCCCATGACACATTGGGCATGATTTTTTTTAACATAACTTTTTTTTTCAGAACACTGTCATGAATTGGGTGAGGAGATAGAAGTCTCTTGACATCTGGTTGCCACTGTGGCAGAGCATCCAAAGTTTAACAGGAATGTGACTTCAGGCTGTACTTGGGGATGACAGTGAGTTATTCTGTGAGATCCCCCTGGAGAGAACGGAGATTCTGACTGATGTTTGATGTTGGCCTTCATTTTTTTTCTCATTAAGCCATGTTCTATCCCCAATCAACTACTTGTCATATCCACTGTACCTTATTAATCAGTGTCTGCAACTAGATATTCAAAAGGCATCTCTCCAATATTAGCAAGGCTCAGCACTACAGAGACTCACACTGTTCTTGGATAGCTCAGCCTCTGGCCTCAGGAGAAGGACGCTCTGGTCTACAGCACGAATGCTACATAGGGAGCCTGGTGCAGCCTGCAAATGGAGACGGACAGCTGATCCTGGGAGAGCCACTGTGTCCGAGAAGTCAAGCTTCACCTGAAACAGCAGAAGAAAGAGGGACTGAAGATATTGACAGAAGAAGGAAAGGGGAGACTGTGTCTACTGGGTTCTGTTGGACATCTATTGACATTTTGCAGTTAATTAGCTGCTCTCCAGCCTACCTGCCCACCTTATGTTTTGTGCAATACTTACATGGTTCCTGAAGCACTTGGAGACTTTCAGACTGAAGGTGTCAGCTGCCACTTGTCCATCAGGGAAGGCGGTGTAAACAAAGAGGGTAGCCATGGGTGAGATGCGGTCAACAGGCAGAGTGATATTGAAAACCCCACGATACTGTTCTGAAGGAAGAAGGACAAATAAAACAAATATAGGAAGAGGCAAGAAAGTCTGCCTCCAAGGATTACAGCAGCAACATGTTCATCCTCTATAATATTTCTATACAGTTACTTGGATTAAAAATAATTCTGCTTGGCTTCTGGGGAGGCCACAGCTAGACCAAGATGTAGGTTAGTGCCATTTTGAAGCAGTTACATCATGAAGCATCTTGGCAACAGTGTGCACTGGGAAAAGAAATTTCCAAGTTTCTCTGTTAATTCCTGATTTCAGATAAACTCTGACAATTTCACTGTATGATTGAAAAAAAAAAAGGGGGGAGGGGGAAATTAAAAAAACAGAAGAGAGATAGCGTATTTGCCATTTCCTCTTGATTTTTTTTTGGTGCCTGATCTGTTTTCCGTTGTTCTCAGATCTCTTTTCTCTCCTTCCCCATTTAGGCTGGAAGGGCTTTCCTGTTGGGTCCTTAATCTGGTCCTTATGTTTACATGTTCTTACCTAACGATGGATCAAGAAGTACTGTCGTTTGGCCATGATGCACAAGTGACCCTCTGGCCAAAACCTGAAAGGTAATGAACAGAGCAAAAGGTTGGTAGTGCCTGTGTTCCACATCGCTGAGCCAGCAAAAGCCCCTGTGCTGATACAGACCCATTGCAAAGCTGACCTTGCTGCCAGCACTGCCGTGCACTCACCAGGCTGTAGAAATCTGCTCTGGCAGCCCCATCCCCCAGCTCCGTGGCTAGGATGTGATAGTGCACAGTGACCTGCTGCACATCTCCACAGGGCAGCATCGCCTGCACTGGCTGGATCCTCACAGAGCTGCGGCTGGAAGAGTAGAAGGCCCTCAGTGTGAGGGAGGCAGTGCCGTAAGACACCCTCACATTTCGACTGCTTAAGTCCTCCGGCTGGGTCTTCGCCTGTGGCACGGAAATGGTGGCTCAGTGTCTGAAGATTTCGTACAGTTCTCCCCACGCCAAAACCAAGACTGTCTAGATGGTGGGTCCTGAACTCTCCCAGAGTAAGGTGTGTATTTCCACCTAAGCCAGGCTCAGCCTAAGTGTCTGTGAAGCTTGACATTGGCTACTCCACCACGCCCTGGGATAAACCTAGCACCTAATTGGGTACTAGGGCTTGGGCTAGAGCCTGAACTTCTGCAAATGCTCCTGCAACCACAGGAGCAAGCCAGATCATTAGACTGTATAGAGCAGCTTATTTGTCCCTGAATCACACCACCAAACCTATTGCTTCGCCATGATACTTGTGGGGAAAGTATCAGCACGGATGCACCCTAATCATGTATTTCACCGTTCAGTGTTATTCCACTTGCACCCTGCATTTCTTTTAGCACTTTCCCTGATCCATAGGGTAGAGGTGGGAGGGGACAATTGAAGATCAATAGCCTTCCTCACCTACACTGAGACTATGATATTAACATCCTGTGAACCTGCAGCAAGGTCAAGATCCATATACTACCATACTGTATGCACTCTGATAAAGAGACCGGGCTTGCCTTGAAGTGCCTTGACCTTGAAATTTAGATAGGACAGGTATTAGAAAGCTACCCCTACAACCAGACAAGAGAGCCTTTCTTTGTTCGTGGTAAAACAGATGCAAACATTTCTCTGTCAAATGGCTTGTTGGTGGATCCCCATTCATCTCCTTACGTCCTTGTTGCCTGCTCTATTCCATATTCCTTACTGGCCCTCCTTCATCTCCTGAGTTTTCTGTCACTTCTATTCCAGGTATCTCCTAACTCTTGTGTTATGAGGAAACATAATGCAAATTGGTCACTGATATTTTCTTCTACACATGTATTCTCAGATGGCTTTCTTCCAGTTCCTTTCCTACCTTCCTGTACCATACCATGTGTGTGTTCTTCCTTTGCTCTCTCACCCTGCCCAGCCCCACAAATCCCACCTCAGATAGAGATGCTATGTAGGTAGAACTCAGTCACAACTTCATGGGCTCTCTGTCCAGTCTCCCAGCTCTCTTCATGTCTCTTTACTGCTCAGGGCCTGTGTATGGAACCAGGGGCCAGAACACTGGCTCTGCTATGGGATATTTGTCTTGCCCTAGATCTGTCATTCCACTGCTCCATGTCTCCATCTCCCTGGCTAGACTAGGACAATGACATAGACTGTAGGTCTGAGGGATGCACTGCTTAGGGCTAGCCAAATCTAATGTAGTTATTTGGTTTAACCTGTAGTAGAACTTTACTGCTGTTGTCCCATGCTGATGTCTCTAGGGTAAAAGAAGCCATCCCAGTGTCATCTGTGAAGTAGGTCTTGGTCTGCTTCCTGCTACCATAGGACACTGTAAGAAACACCTCCTTGTTCTTCAGGTATGTCCCATTGGCACTTTTGAGTTCCAGCTGTAATGATGCAGACAACAGTCAGAGAATTAGAGGCCTCAGGACTGAAAGTCTACCTCACAGTACAAGTCCCAGTTGCCCTGTCTAAAAAGGGACTCTCAATGTGAACTCTAACTCCTCCAACTATTCCCCATTTATGCAGCAGCCATCTATCTCATCTGGGAAATCTGTGTGACTATCCTGTAGTCACACCTTTGGATTACCTATTGGTAGATATTTCAAAAGAGACACTGGGACAAAGGACTGTGTTAGCAGCTTTGGGCTGCTCAGAGCAAGGGGACCCCTCAATACTTCTGCACCCACCATCCCCTCAGGCCCAGCTGGTGGCCTTTCCATGTTTCTGCATTGTTCACTTACATTTCCAAAGTAGGGAGCTCCTTGCTGATAGTAGTAGCTTGACCCCCAGAACTGGAGAGTTGTGATATCGAAAGTGACTTTGCAGTTTTCAGTGGTGTTGACCTCCACCCCTAGGAAAGACAGGAGGTCTTTGCTAAGCAAAGGCAGCAAGATTGGATGGACTGAGGGAGGGGATGGACTATCACTTAGAGGGGGCTAGTTTCTCCATGCAACTTCAGGAGTCATTTAACACACACTTGGCAGTAGTGCCTCCTATGCTCTGACCTGCCAGAATGGCAGCGGTCTGTTGGGAGGTCTCTGCCAGACAGGTCTCAAATGCTCTTTCTGACTTTGTTTAAGATGATCCTAGTCATAGTTGTCCACTTGCACTCTCCTCCCATTCTCACAGCAGAGTCACTAGAATGAAACATTTTTCCTTGCCTCCACCGTGTTGGTTTACAGCCTGTTGTCATGTGGTGCCCATGTGAAATCACTGCAGTTGTTTTTTGAGTGAATGTGTATCACTGCTTTCAGAAAGGGTCTGCAAAGCATTTTCTTGTAAGGAAAGGTCTGTCAAATTTTATAAGAGAGGAATCCTTACAAGGTGGGATATTTACCAGTAGCTCTGGACAAATAGGATCATCTCCCTCTCTGGAATATGGAGATGAATCTGGTAAGCACCTATTAACACTACACAGTCAGGGCTTTGGTTATCACTGGTTGCTCTGAGTACCTCCTCATTACAACGGACTTTTCTAAAGTATGGTTTAAGAACAAAAGAAGCTGGCCTGGCCCACCTCTGTGAACATTTCTACTGTGTCAAGAAGATGAGAAAAAGCAGCTCTTGCCCATCTCTGCCAAACCAAGGTGGCTGCTAGAGTTGGACTGGCCACAACAGCTTGTGTAGGAACAGGCATACTCATAAAGCCCATCCTGCAACTAGGAGAACTCACATGTCCTATGTGAGTCACACCTGGGTGGTATGGTACACGAGAACATCTATGCTGCCATGGTGCTCCCAGGGAAGACACAAGCCTCTGAATCCTTGACCCTCTGGGAGTCAGTGCAGAAAGCTCCAGTGTTTTGATGGGAAGACACAAAGATCCACAAGGAGTCTTAGAGATGAAATCTCAAAGACAAGCGTGCTATATGAGTGTAAAGTACAATCTTTTCCATGAAGTGTAGGATCAGTTTTAACTACCTGTTCCACTTTCTTTCAGAAAAGCCACAGCTTCCAGGTTGAAATCATATCTGTCACCACGCTTCTTGTGGTAGACCTTAATATTCACCTCAGTGGCAAAGCAGCCGTCCTTGTTTGTCTAGGAATGTGAAATAGTATCTGTTAACCAGTTGTGAATGCATTCATCCCTTCTGCAGTGTAGATCAAACCCAAGGCCTGGAAGTCTAAAAATGTAAGATTAAGACTCTTGATTTAAAGGAGCAACTCCCATACTAGCATGGACCGTACTTCTTTCCTGTGGAGCAGTCACTAACAGGAGATGCTGTTTTGCATGTGCCTCAGCTTCACACGCTCATTTGCCAGTAGCAAACATGAGTTGTTATTTCTCCCTGACAACATGATTTCTTCTACTAGGGCAGGATTTGAGATGTGTGCTGGGTTACTTTAAAATATGTAAACATATACAGATGCATGGATTTAACTCTAGAGATGAGTCAGTAAAGTAATGAATGAGTAAGATGTGCTGAACTGCAATTGCTTGCTTAGACACAAGAGGTAATTTCTGTGTCTCCAAAGCTGCTGTTTCTGGGAAACAGCACATAGGTGTTTACACCAGATTAAAGGGTGGTGCCAAAAAGCATCCAGTGGAAGTGAATCACTGTTTGTAATTTTTATTGCCCTGTTCCAATGCCTGTTTTGTAGGCAAATCTGTAATAGTAAGCTTTCTTACAGATGCTTCTTCCTTTTAGTGCATCTGAGTGCATCTAAGTGTGGTCAGAGAAATTACTGAGAGGGGCTAAGATTGCTACACTGAGGAGTTAAGGACCTATCAGTCATTCATCCCCAAGCAAAGAGCATGCTGCTTCAATAGCTGATGTCTGTACCACTCCTTCCTTTAGTATTCTTCCCTCTTTGCCCCCGTTCCTCTTTCTGAAGTGGAGTGGATGTCCCGCGTGCTCACCTCGCCGGTGTAATTCTTACAAATGCTGTGCTTGGCTTTGGAAGACTTCTGATTATAGCGGATATGTTGACGGCACACCACAACCTTCACACTACCTTGGACTGGTTTCCCATACGTGTACCTGGCAAACACAGCAGAGAGAACTTAACACTCACATACAGAAACACTGGCTCAAAGGTCAAAAATAGTAACTCTAGCCTGTGGTTTCCCCCTATACAACCCAACAGCCTGCAGCATCTTCATACTTCATAAGCTCATCAGAGACCAAGAAGTTAAAGTGACTTTATCAGGTTGAGGCAGAAGGCAGTGGTTCTCTCCAAGTCAACACTAGTCCCACCAGACAGTGCTGGGGGATGTTGTGCTGGCCACAAATTGAGTCATTACTCCTTTCACACTTGCACTAATCAATGCAACAGAGGTACTGTATTGTAGGACACATGCCCCACTGCAGGGATCCACTGCCACATTTTCAGACTCACAGAGGAAGAAGTAGGGAGACAGAATATGGAGAAAGCAGAGTACAGGAGACTTCCTTAGCAAAGGACGCCAGGGTACCAGATTTTGAGGTGGGTGTAGGGTTAGTAGAGACCATTTTGAGCTCAAATATTGATAGCTGTGCAGTTTCCAAACAAGTAAGAATGCATTTTCTGTCACGATAAGTCAGCTTACACGCCACAGACATGGAGACGGAAGTTCTCCTCCAAGATGGTGACCACTTGAGGCATCTGGATGGAGACACTGAACTTGGGCAGCACTGTGCAAAAGCAAGAGAAATATAATTCAGCAGGAATAGAGAGAGGTCATTTGTTCCAAATGTCCCCAAATGGTTGTTCACAGAAAAGAAATCTATCTTTTCATTCCCTGACCACCAACACGGGGCCTGGCATCAGTGCATGAGCAGACCAGCCAAAGAGAGTGTGGTGGCAGCAGACAGCCTTAGTCTGCTTCCCAAAGTGCAGCTTTGAGATAGTGCCTCAGTCCATCCTCATGCCCCAGGGGAGGAAAAAGCCAGTGGGCTTGAGTGAAAGTCAATGATTACATGTACTGGCAGGTTCATCTCAGATGCTAGCACAACTCAAACAGATGTTCACAGCTGCATGGCCCATTCAGCTCTGTGTGAGGGAGGGAGCTGGAAGCGATATGTTTTTCTTTGCTGCCATCAGCTCCCTGAGACTCTTACCATACTCCTCTACCCTGAAGGTATGTGTGCGATCAGGTGTTTTGATGGTGTACTCTCCAGCTGGTGCTTCTGCAGCCAGAGGGAAGGACAGATCCACAATGCCTCCTGCAGGTGTAACATTCAACCACTGTGCAATTCGGTTCCCTCTGGGGTCCTGTGTAGGCAGTTGCAGAAAGTATTTATTTCCTTGTGCAAAATGAGACTCTTCTGCAGGACAGCATGGTCTGATCACATATCCTCTTGTTCTGAGAGCCCAGGTCTATGACACAGCTGTAGTGCTCAGGTGAGTCCAAGCTCAAAGAGGATAGGGCTCATTGACAAAGGCAATCTACCATATTATTGCTCTCTGGTGGCACAGCCATCTCACTGACTGCCGAAAAGCTGTGGTTTATCACCTGCCTGTCTCATAAAGAGAGAGATGTGGTCCCTCTTAGAGACTCCTGTGGTCATCTGAACAAGCACAGGCTCCAGGTCACTGTGGAAAGGATCAGTCCTAACAACACTTGCTGCTTAAGGCATGAGCTACTTGGGAGTGATTACTGGGGAGTCTGATCTCTTGAGTCCCCAGGGCAGTCTGGAGAAATGAGGCCAGGACTTCATGTGGGGGATCACAAGGCCCAGTATAGAAAAGAGGATGTAGAGACCTGGGATGCAAGAGCATTTGGAGGCTTTGTTGACTGACACAGTCAGTGTGTGACAGACAGTGTTCTCCCACTGCTGGTTCTTGGGAGGGCAAGATGCAGAACTCTGGCTTCAGTCACACTGCCCAGCCAGGACAGAGTTAGTGATGAGTTGATGGGTGCTTCATCAACATACAGAGCAAGAGGGAACAGTTGTTTAAAAGGGTGAAGGTGAATCAGAGTACTACGTTTGTCTAAGCTGGCATAAAGCATTGCAGAGGTGTCTCAGAAATGATGTGTTTATGGGTTGGTTGCTTGCTGAGTATCCATGTAAATGTATCTCAGCTACTGCCAATTGCTTGTTGGAGCTGTGGCCTGTCTGTATGTTTCATTACAAACTCCCCACTGCTTTCAGGTGTCCATCCTCAGCTGGGGTGACTGCAGTCTGTGTTCTACCTACAATATTGCACCTAAACTAGCAGATTTTAAGAATAGTATCCTGAAAGATGCTTTAGGAAACTTCTCCAGCTGCGTAGTCACAGCACTAACTGGTCAAACTTTTATTTTCTGTATGTTAAATATAAAAGTCTCCTTAAAGAAACTTCAAGATTTTCACAAATCTGCAGTTCACAGGCTAGAGGGACTAAAACTCCTGTGACCACTTTAGAAAAGTTCGCTGGACTGGTTTTCAGTGGAACCTATAATTTACTGCAGGAACCCCAGCGTGATTGGTATCATGACACTGCACTGTGTGGATACTAAAGGAAAGATGGGCAAGAAGTTGAGGACTATTCCCATTCATTCTGAGGTAAGTGGCTTTCTGCATGCATATTTCCCCACTATCATCTCCAAACCTGTGTCTTCCTGAAGATGAGAAGCAATCACTTTCAATAAAGTAGGTGCTTTACCTTCAGTTCCACCACGTGGTGCTGTGGGGAGAAAATAACAGTTATCAGAGGAATGATTTTGGGTAAGTTACCATCCATCTCCCTGACATTTTTCATCCCCCAACCACTCATGAGTCTTCCCTAAGTAATTCCCAGGGACTGCCTGTGACCCAACATCATGAGCAGCTCCTGCATTGCAGGTGGTGCTCAACTCTGTTTGCAGGCACCAAAAGCTGGATCAAGCACTTATCCAGAAGTCACGGAGACAGCCCATAGCATTTTCAGATTTATTAATGTTTCTCCACTCTTGACTTACTTTTTCATTGCTGGCAATAAAGCTCTGATCCAAGGTTACAATTCGCAACATGACTATAGAATAAAAGAAAAAAAAGGAATGGCTGAAATGAAATCATGTCTGTTCATAATAATAACAACACAGTTGTTATTATATGGATAGAATGGACGACTAAGAAAGCTGAGCCCATGTGCTAATCATGTGCTGAGAGGGTGTCAGCAGCAGCTAGAACCATCCACTCCTGTGCCTATGCTCAAAGCCCTGCCATGAGCTGGCAGCCTTCTAGGAAAAAAAATGGTAGGAGAGGCAGTGGTAAGGTTTCTGGGAAAGCTGGCTCTGCTGGTAAGAAACAGCTCTACCCTATCGTGATCTGAGCTGTGCTAAGGCAGTGATGGGGCCTGCAGGATCATGATCCTCATCTGAGGAAGTCTGTGAGGGATTTAGGGCACTGGCAAACTAGTGTGGCTTTGACTGAAGCAATCATGAATATAATGCAGTGGTGTCTGAACCTTTTGTCAGCCATCAGCCAAAACACTCTGGCATGCTGCGTATGGCTGGTAGAGGAGGAAACATGCACCATGCTGATATAGGAGAGAGGTATCCCCAAATCCCTCAAAGCCCAGGAGGGAGATGAAGCCTGTGAGCCACCTTCCTTGCAGAGTGGGCCCTGCTCCAAGTGCTAGAGGCTACCCCATATTTTGTGGCCTGAGGACTGCTCTTTCTCTCACAAGACATGGCATTCTGTCCATACCAATCTGTCCGGGTTTGTACACAGGTCTGTCTGTCTGGATAAAAGTTGTCTTGTCTGCACGTTTGATTAGGACTTTCTGTTTCTTCTGAAACTCTGAGTTGGCCTCCAGGACAGTGATAACAATAAAAGCCACTTCATCAGGGTTTCCAACAGGAGGAGGGACCTGCAGGCATAGTTGTAACCATCACTTAGATTCCATTAATGGATCCCCAGGCTTTTGTAATAATGCTTATGATGCTGCTTTTTCATTTCTCTAGTTCTTCCCGCCCTGAAAGACTGCAAAGTACATTTCAGAATGTTTTCTAGACTATTAGAATATCAGTGGGCTATGCCGTGGGAAGGACATTGGCAGACCTATACAGGCTGAAGCAGAAGATTCAGCGCCTCATTAGGATGCCCCCATGCAAAGACACATTTCTTTTGCCTTGAGCGCAAAGTTCATGCACTATCCACCCTGCTGACAACTCTCAAAAATACATTACTTACCTGGAAGCTTGTGCAATGAAAGAAGGTGAGCTGAGAGATGGACTGAGTGATGAGAGTCTCATTCCCAGCTTTGCTTTGCAAGGTTACTGTCACATGGATTGGGACTGCTTGCTGTCTGCTGAGCTGGAGGCACACTGTCTCTAGGAAGGGGTAGTAGAGCTGAGATGGTATTGCCACAGCATAATTTCTAGTAAAAAACAATAACAAAATGAAACAACACAAAAAAACAAAAACAAAACCAAAAAATCAGTCGAAACCAAAACAAACCAAAGCACAAAAACAACCAACCAAATAAACCAAACCCAAACACAACAGTCAGGTGAAAATGATTTTCAGAAAAGGACAACTTTTCACTACAGGGTTTGTGTACTTCCTACTAAGACTTCTGGTCTCTCTATCCCATAGTCACAATGCCAGCAGGACAAGATCACACCATTCTCCCTCTATAGGTACTGCAGCCGTTAACACGGAGTCTGCACTACATGCTGCAGGCACATGTAAATATATAAAATCACTGCTTCCAAATCTGAAAGTCAAATAAGGTGAAAAGACCTCCCCACATCAGCCAAGCAGTCATCAGCAGAGTTTGGCTACACTACAGGTTTCCTGAGACTGGCCTTTTTGCTGAGCGACACTATGTACCAGCTTGCCTGGCTGGCTGTTTTCTGTCCTATCAGCTACTCTTGGGCTCAGAACCAATGCCATGCATATGAAATCCAGTGTCCTGGCTTCGTGTTCCACACACAAAGTTTCACGAGCACCTTCTCTGCAGGTCCTAACACTCTCATTCTCCTTGCTCTCTTATGCCAGATCTCACACCTCTGTGGCTACTGCCATAGCTGTGCCCATGGATAATACCAAGAAGCTGTTTATGTTGTTTGCGTTTTTTTCATCTTATACTTCACCGAAGCAACTAGGACCAAAGAAAAGCCAACATTCAAGCAGGTTTGAAAACTTCTATCACTGACTCCTCCTGTTTATTGCCTCTGGACAGGTTCAGCCAGTGGCTTGTTTTGCAAGATCAGAGCAGCAGGCGGCAGGGCCGTGACCTGTTGGCAGTTCCTAGCTAGAGCTCAGCACCCTGGCAAGAGGGAGTCAAAGTCCTGATGGCCAGCATCCTTGAGTACTTTCACAACTTGAGTTCTCTCAAGTTGCCTTGAGCCGCTTGTCTGTTGCTAACATTAGGGGATCTGATAATAGATGCCAACAATAGTTTGACTTTCCAAGTCAGCCTGATTCACCACACCTCCACCCCACCACTGGCCCAAAGGATGAGATGGACACTAAAGACTTAGTGCTTGAACCTCCCATACACTCCTTACTTCTAATGATCCTTTAGTCTGGAGTATTCTCTTAGACCCCTTTGACAATTCATCCCTTGTCCTTGCCTTCTGAGCTATAAAAGCATGAGACAGAATCTCTGCGGCTGTCATTCAGGGATCCCAAGAGCCAGGCTGGATTACTTTCTTGTGAATCTACAAAAAAACTGGTATTACAGGCAGGACAGCAGACAGCCTATTGAAGCAAGCAGTATTTCCATAAAGCAAAGATTCATGCTGAAGGAAACAGTGGAAAACAACAGGAAAGCATCATTTGAGCAAGAACTGTGTCAGCCTATGGAACATGGGATATAGGTTGTGGAGTCTCCTTCTCCAGAAACTTTCAAAACCCGCCTGGATCTGCTCCTGTGTGGCCTGCCCCGAGTGACCTTGCTCTGGCAGGGGGGTTGGACTCGATGATCTCCAGATGTCCCTTCCAACCCCTACCGTTCTATGATTCTATGAAAAATATCCTGGAGCACAGCGGGAGATGTGAGATGTTGCAAGGTTGGAATTAAACACATGCAAAAAGCTGTCAGATTTGCTCTGCCTGAGTCCTTGAAGAAATTCATGGTCTACATCAAAAACACTAAAGGGAGAATCAAATAGGAGGAGGAGAGTGGGAAGGGTGAATTAGAACCAAGTGAAACCTCAGGAACATGAGAAATTACGCCCCCCCTTGGAAAAAGGCTCCTGGTCTTAAGACTTCTGTTTCTGTCACACCACCACCCCCTCCAGGATCCCCCCCAGACCAGAGTGCATATGCAAAGCAGCTGAGGTTCTTACAGCATTGCAGGCATTCCAGCCGTGCTAGGCGGGAGAAGGATGCTGCCCCACAGGAAAGCGATGCTCCACATAGCTGATTGCAGGTCGAATCCCTCCATGGAAAGCTCAGCCTCTCCTCTGCCCCCCCTTTGTCCCTGCTTCTGTTGTCTTCCCTCTTCCCCTCATCCAGAGCTGAAGAACTATACAGCTCCTGCCCTCAGAGAGTGACTCTCTCTCTCTTGAATTTGAAACCAAGAAAGTGGAAAGCGGCACACGGCTGAGGCTGGGATGTGGGCGGGTAGAAGGGGTGGAGACAATGTTTATTGCCTGCACATGAAAGGCATTTGCCCCGAGGTTTTGTAAGGCTTGTTGTTATTCTTCTGGAAGATGTGTTGCTCTGCCTTACTCAGCACAGCTGATACAGGCAGCGGGAGTGCTCAGTTACTGTAACTGGTACAGAGGCCCAGTTTCTATAAAGGTGTCTTTACTGGGATTTCATCAGAAACATCCTGGGACAAATTAATGCTTTGTGATGTCAGCGGATTTTGTTTCAGGGTTTTTTTTCTGTAGAACTTTTGTTTGTTTGTTTCTTTGGGGTTTTTTTTGTTTTTTTTTTTTTTATGTATTATT
>JAAGNO010020900.1:53508-66908 GCA_033439905.1 Ceryle rudis | reverse complement strand
ACAAGGGGGAATGGGTATAAGCTGGAGCACAAGAGGTTCCACCTTAACATGAGGAGGAACTTCTTTACTGTAAGGGTTACAGAGCACTGGAACGGGCTCCCCAGAGAGGTTGTGGAGTCTCCTTCTCTGGAGATTTTCAAAACCCACCTGAATGCGTTCCTCTGTGACCTTTGCTAGGTTATATGGTCCTGCTCTGTCAGGGGCATTGGACTCGAAGATCTCTGTGGTCCCTTCCAACCCCTGACACCCCATGATACCTGTGAAAGTTTGTTTTCTTCTTCTACTTCAGATGCATAAGAAAAAAGAGATTTGAGTGACCTCTTACAGAAGAATAATAAACATTTTTTCAGTATGGTATGCTAGAGGAAAAATTAAATAACCTAAGCTCATTTTTAATTATTTTATATTTAAAAGAGCACCAGAGTTGGAAGAAATTCAGTGAAGGGCAACAAAATGATTTAAGAATCCAGAGGGAGCCATTCTTCATGCAAGAGGAGTTAAAGTTGTGGAATATGTGTGTTTTATAGATAGACTGAAATGACTACAGAAGTCAGGGAATATAGTATTGTTAGAAATGTTTCAGAAATTGAAGTCATTGAGGGGTCAGACAGAGAAAGAATAAAATAATATGGAGTTTGCAGGGAGAAGGAGAATAAAAAATGCTGTGCACTAGGGATAATGGAAGAAATTGAGCAGCAACTCTAAAGTCTTTGAGTTTCAGAAAACAACCCTGAGTTAATGAGATAATGGGATAGCTTCAAACAGAAGAGGCTGAAATCTTGTTCTTTAGAATATTAAAATGGACCAGAGATAGTATCTGTCTATCTGGGACAGTTTGACTGGGAAATTGGACTTCACAGTGTTCAATGGTAGACTTTGAGGTTACTTGGCCTCAGAACAGCTGTGCTCTGTAGTTCTTCAACAAGCTTAGCTCGATGTGCTTCTCCTAACCCACCCCTCCCCAGCTCTCCCAGCCGTGGCTGTATTGGTTTATTCGTCCAGTATTTTCTCCTTGGAGGTGGGGATGGCTGAAGTAGTTGAGCAGGCACACTGCACCATGTTCCCCACACAGCATGGGCTGCATCCTCTCACACCTTTTAGAGTGAATCTGCCTGGCCCCACTAGGGTGGGCAGGCAGAGCACTTCTCCCCACTTTGCTGTGGTACTGGTTGTTACCTAGCTGTGGGGTACTCCAGGGCAAGTGCTTAGTGTATCCAGTGTCATTAAGTCATCCAGGTTTTTGTTTTCACCCCTCTGCTTGCTTTGTGCTTAGGATAACAGATGCTGAGAACTCACTGTATTATATTGTCCTGGAAATTTCTTTTTTTCTGGGTGGTGTCTTGTGGGCTGAAAAGCTGCTTAATCTTTCAGGTGGATGGAACAAATCTTCAGGGTTTTACTAACCAGCAAGCAGTTGATGTTTTGCGGCACACGGGACAAACAGTTCGGCTCACTTTGATCAGAAGAGGCCTTAAGCAGGAAAATCATATTCAGCCCCAGGAGGACTTCAATGCTGCTGTTGAAAAGGACTTACTGTTCCAAACAATGGATAGTAGCACAACCAAAGGTAATTAAAACTGGCTTGGCTTTAAAGCTGGCTTGAATTAATCATCTTCTCAATTGCAAACTGAAAATAAAACGTGCCTGATTCATTCTTGGTAGCTATTACTGATGGCAGAGCTGTTGTACAGGAGGGTAGAATTTGGTCTACTATGGTTTGATTAATCTTTTAGACATAAGTGGCATTATTTGCTACATTTTCAAAGTGAGCATTGAAAGCTCTGCACTGCATTGCACTTCTGGCTGAATTGCTTCAAGACTTTGATCCTGAAAATCTTCCAATGGTAAGAAGGAAGTGAATTTTTTATTTGTGCTAAGGCATGAGAGCTGCATTCAAGTGCAAGCAAAGAGATACCCTCCACAATCAGCAAAAACAAATCTTAGTTCCATTCACTCTTGATTGTCAGTGTCGCAAGCTCAATGTATGAGACGAATAGCCTGTATCTAGAGGTTATTAACAGTCTGATAGGGCGTAAACTCTGTATGTGTACAAAGTGTACAAGAGAAAGTAGTAACCAATATTAATTTTATGGCTGATGAGATGGTATTAGTGAATCTTAATCTTATGCTGTGCAAATCTTGAAGTATATGTGCCAGATATTGAAAGTCAGTGTGTTTGAACAAGCACATCTCCACAGAGGCTGGATACACAACAGATTCTTTTCAGCTACTTGTGTTGTAACTTGCTATCAGCAGAAGTGTATCACAACTCATGGACTGAGGCATAAGTCCTCACCCTTGCACAAGAATGTATGTTATACGGTAGTATGTTATCTGTACAGCATCCTCTCGTTCCCACCTTTAGCAATAATTATAGAGAGAATGAATGCTCAGAAAGTACTCTTTTGTCAGTCTAGAGGTGTTCAAGACAGCTGACAATCAGCAACATACCTAACAAAACTCTGGTACTTAAGGCTTTCTACACATGAAAAGTCTTGTCAGGTATGCAGGTCTCCAAGTCTGTAGCACTTTTGTTTTTCAATGTCAGCTTCCTGAATTGCATGAAAGTAATGGAAGGGAAAAAAGGCAATGCAAGAGTGCTAAAGAATGTTGTATTTACAGATTTTCCAGTAACTTTCCTTTCAGTCACAGAGAAGCAGCTACTAGTAGTTTAATTGAAAAATTCACTGTACAAGGCAAAACATTAAGTGAAGACAAAATGTGTTTAAAATACAGCATTTCTTCTTGGCCCATTCTTGACAGATTGTGTTTGCCAAATACAGATTCTCTGAAGTCCAGTGGAAGAAAAAGTCAGTGCCCTGAGGTGTATGTCTATGAGCTTGATGAATACTGCAACACACAAAATAGCTGAAAAAGTTTCATCTTCTTTTTCAGGTAACACTGAAACAGAACAGGGATCTCCATCACTGCCGTGTAGTGCCAGCTTGATAAATATTGGAGAGGACATGAAACAACAGGAAGCAGGTTCTCAATATTTATTATTTTATTCTGTGAAAACGCACTTGGCTGTGCATACACAAAGATCAGGTGTTTGTGTGCTTTTCCATCTCCTATGTGGTATGTAGCTGATGTACAGCTAGAAAGTGAAAGTAATCATACAAGTAAGTGTGTACTCTTTGAGTGCTGCAAGACCAAGACACTTGGTGTCTGAAAATGGTTATGTGTCAAAGATACCACATGAAGCAGTCTGCTTTTGCTAGATGCTCAGCCCTCTTTTTAGTTTAGTTTTGTATTTTTAACTCAGTATTTTTACTAGTCAAGTTGTTTGTTAAATTTTTCTTTCCTATTCCCCAACATGCCTTACCTTTCCAACTGCCTACAGCTGCCCATCTCCAGTTCCATGACTTCTGCATCTTCTGATAAACTTCACAAATTCCTGAGCTTTCATTTCATTCAATGTGTGTTCTCTTCTAAGACCCGAAATTCAGTCATTTCTAGTGCACTTATATGCTCTGACTTTTTCCATGTTCTTTGTGGAAATTCTTGTTTTCTAATGAGTATTTTCCTTTCCCTGTTGACCTATTGGGGTATTGCTGCATTTCAGAAGCCATATGTGATATGTTTTCTAGACTGATACAGCACTTCATTTGTTTTCTAACATTTTCCTGCTTCCAGGGCTAGAGGGAAACTGAGAAATATCAACAATGTAAGTTCTGTAATATGTGGCTCATGCTTTCCATTGCCCTGGAGAGCTGAAGAATTTCTTTTTGACACCTTTCCTTCAGATACTGCAGGGTCTATGCTTTCGGGAAAGTATTTTCATATTTTAATTCCACATAATACCTGGCTTTAATTTTAGTAATGTTTCTGAGCAGTGACTAGATTTAAAACACTGTCTGAGGCTGTTAATTACTATAAATTCATACTCGACGTCACTAGGAGTTGGGAACTTTTAACCTGGTAGTGAAGATTCCAGCCTTCACTTGTGATAAGCATTCAGATCTGAAGAGTTTATTTTGATATTTACTGCAGGCACAGCACACACCATGGACCTTGAATATGTAGAGTCTTCTGTTAAATCTCCTGTGTTTGCTGGCTGTTGTATCTAAATACTGCTTTTTATTATTTCCTGCCCTAGAATCTAAACAGTGTGAATGTGAGGAAAATGAGCAAGAGGAAAGCATTTCTGGGTTTTTCAGCCTCCAGATAAACTTTCAATCAAGTTAAGAGTTCCAGCAGTTTGCTGCCTAGCCAGTCATTGTATTTTTCACAGCATTATTGCTTTCTCCCCTCCTTCCCTTCCAATGTCATTGCTGCTCTTTGGCTATTAGAGTTATTTCTCATTGTACGTGTGCACGTGTGTGAATCTGACCAAAAGAAAAATAGCAAAAAAATGATAAAGAGCTAGGACTTCTGTTCTCTCACTGTTCTCGAGGGCCTGCAGTTTCCAAAAATCTTTCACAGTTGTGCTCATAGCTCTGAAAGTACATAACCTCCAGATTTTGTTTGAAAACTTTCTTGGACACCCTCTGTAAGCCACAGGAACCCAAAAGCATCAGTATGCAGTATCACTTATGTTTGGGTCATCTCCCTGAATCAATCTTACCAGCTCACTTACAGTCTAGTTTAGCAAATGCCCAGGGCGTGCATGTAAATTTTTCATTTGCTTTGTGCCCGTTATCTTGTAAAGTTTCATTAAGTTCACTCAAAACTGTGGCTAGTTTAAGTAAATGTCCTCTCTTCCTAGCCATGCACACCAAACTTTTTGACTGAACTTCTTATCTTTCAAAATCTAATACTATTTTGCAAGTTTTTCCTCTGGTAAAACCAGGCCTGGTGAGACAAAACCATGCAAAGCTCTTAGTCATATTTAGTTCTGACACTGTGGAAATGATTTTGTAGTCCTCCATGGTCCATATACTTTATCAGCTACAGGAATAGACAGGATGTTTTACTTTTTGTCACAGTAATCTCATACATAACTTCTAGATTTCCAGCTAACCACTACAGAAGAAGCAGCTACAAAGGCAAAGTGGCAGAGGATTATGGGTTCGAACTACGAAATAGTGGTAGGTAAACTTTGGTTACTATTTATTAAATGCCCTTTGATCTATCCACCTATTATGTTGCTAACATACAAACACAAATATATTTGTATTACATTTGTTCCTTTACAAAAATACATATCCTTCTTAATCTTTTGAGATTACTTCAAAATGATTATAAGTTTCAAATAAAGACAAGTATTTTTCTGTAATGATTTTAGCAAAAGAATCACAGGCTTCTTGGGTTATTGTGCCTGTGAGTATTTCTCACAGCTTTTCTAGCTTCAAGAGGATAAATGTGTATTGGAGAAAAAAAGTATTTAAAGTGAATTTCAAAGCTCCTTTCATTGGCCAAAATTTGATGTTAGTGCTTGACATTTCCTACCGAAGTTCTGTACACCGAATGAATTGTTTGATGTAATGATGTAACTAATGCATAGGATGTTTACTGTAGATACAGCTGAAAAGCAGTATCTGAGTTTAGGACTTTATTTCAAAATTACATGCCAGACCTGTAGTCTCTGCAAAAGTATTACTAGATAACTTATTGTCATATATGGCTCCCACTTGTTTCTGATGAAGTTATATGTGATCAAAGTTTCAGTTTTTACCTGACCAGTTTTTTACCTGACTTGTAATGTTACACATAACAATATTTCTGGTTTCTCACTTCTGGAATATTAACCTCCTTGTATGTAAGTTGAAACAGAAAGTAACAGATACAATTGTAAGTAATGTCAAAAGTAAACATTTCTTAATCTTGTTTTAGGTGGCTGTAGTTAACAAATTTAGTGAAAGCAGTGGGTTAGGGATAAGCCTTGAAGCTACAGTGGGACATCATTTCATCAGATCTATTTTACCAGAGGGGCCAGTTGGACGAAGTGGCAAGTTGTTCAGTGGAGATGAGCTGCTGGAAGTAAGAAAAAATACTACTTCATCTTAGCCTGGATTCAGTAGATTCTGATTGCTTCTCGCATGTTGCGACTTTGGGAATGTGGCATATCTAACTGCGTACCAGCTGTAATCAGAAGTGCTTGAGCAGTCACTTCATATGTACTTGCACATATTTATGTGAATGCAAATCCTCATGTGCATTTTTTGCTGATAGCTGATTTTAGAGATACAGTTCAAGGTCACTAAAAAAGAATACCTAGCAAAAGTAGTAAGACTTACTAGGAATACCCCCACACAGTGAAGGAACTAAACACTTGTTTACTTTTCTAAATCATCTTTTTAGAATAAAAATGTGAATCTTGTTCATGTGAGTGCAAGAAACATGAAGTGACAGAGTATATAGTGTTTGTAGGGTGGTGTCATGCAATTTATGAGGCTTTACATTCAGTTCAAAACATATTTTGGTCCTTATTCTGTGCACCAAATTGAGTAGAAATTAAGGGTTTATGATGTCCATTAGCATGTTGGAGTTTTTTTTCTCTGTTTTTCAAATGAATTGGTAAGTGAGTTGTGGGGTTGTTTACCCATTTTTGTTCATTGTACTTATAAACACTGTGTATTCTTCATTTCTTGAGGTGAATGAGATCTCTTTGCTTGGAGAAAACCACAAGGATGTGGTCAATGTCTTGAAAGAACTGCCTATTAAGGTGACAATGGTGTGCTGTCGTCCAGTACCTCCCCCCATCACTCAAACAGAATTACTGGAGAGTCTAAGTCTGTCAGAGGTTCAGCTCACAGAAAAGGTATTTTGTCTTGAAAAAATTGCTGAGAAAATTACTTGCCTTGAGAAAAAGCACACAGTGTTCTCATACAAGATTAGGAATACATTTTAACATTTTAGGACTTGGAACTAGATAAACAGGAAAAAAGCAAATTACTTTCATTGTCTCTACTTTAGGCCACCAGACAACACCTGGTAGGTCATGGGCACAAATATTTTTGGGATTCAGGTCTGTTTACCCAAGTACTTTCCTTTTGGTGAGCGGTGGGAGAATGCCAAACTGAACTGTGTGTTCTTTAGAATTTATGTATATTTAATCTGGTTTTGAACTTGCTTTCTGGGTTTGTGTTGTGCAGAGCTGTGTGTGCATTCACTGACAGACATGCCAGACTTCCATCCCACCTAGTGCAAAGCTCTGGGCAGGTTAAGATACCGAACATGTAGAAATGGCCAGCAGTATAGTATACAAAGCATTTGTATGAAAAGAGCTCTAGGCAAAGCATCAAATTCCACTTACAGGTGCTAGGCTTTTCAGTGAAACCAAGAGAAGTGAACAACATACATGCGTGTGTATGTATATGCATGTGTGTTTTTTCAAATGTTCTAACTCCTGTCAGTGCTACTATGTTTAGATCAACACGTAGTTTTAGACTTACCATTTAATAACATCTCTTTCTTGTATATTTGAATACGTGTACCAATGGGAGTTTTTTTTAAGTTCTTAGTTTGACAGAAACTCCATTTTGTAAATACTTTTTGCACTGAGCACTTTAGTATGCTTCCAGCATAGCTATTTTGTTACAAAGATACATGAACTCAGTGTTAGGTTTATCAGCCTCGTTTTGTTAACTCTATTGAGTGCTTGTGCTTTATCGCTGTTTAAAGGCACATAGTTTTTATCTTTTTATCTTGTTCTTTGTAAACAGAGTTTTATCTCTGCATATTCACAAATGTTTACATTGTACTGGTGAACATTCACTTTTTTTTCTCAGGCTCACATAGAACTTGGATTCATTGGCTCATCAGACACAGAGGGAACAGCTTTGGAAGCAGCTGGTGAGGGTCAGAGCGTGGAAGAGGTGCAAAGCTCCTCTTTGGCGATGTGGGAAACAGAAATACAGCACATTGAGCTGGAGAAAGGGAGTATGGGACTTGGATTTAGCATACTGGACTACCAGGTAACTTTTGCACTTCCTTTATTTGAGTACAGAACAAAGTACTTTGTATTATTTGGGTCTGGCTGTTATGATCTAAATGTGTATTTTGAAGGTAAATGTTAATGGAAACCAAGTAATACAGTAAAGCTAAAGGGATATTGCTACTATACACTAGCTCTATTACATACTCTTCTTGTTCTATTAAAACTGAGGGTTCTAATGATAATAGTAATACTGGTCCAGAAAAATAGATAATCTGTACTATAAGAGGCTCTTCAGAAATTCATCTTCTACTGCCCCAGGTGCAATAAACGATGTCAGAATATTCAGGCAATTAGCTGTGTATTTTGCACTTTCAGTGAGGTGCTTAGTGCAAGATCCAGTAAAGTACTTAAGTGCTTAAAGCAGGATTTACTAAAATCCAGAACTGCCGTTCCGAAATCCCTTGCTTATCTGTTGTCTGTCCCTGGCGTGCCCAAATGCCCCCATTCATTTTGTGTTTGACTTAAGAATTCCTGGGTATCTCTAGCTGTGATTCTTCATGGGTCCTGGTGAATAGCTCAGTGCCTGTCTCCAGCCTGCACTTGGTCAGGACTCCAGAACAAATGTTGCTCCTGTTACCCATTGTCACAGTGGGTAATTTTTAGTCTGACTTCAAGTAATTTCTCCCTGTGGCCAGCATAGGCTTTTGCCCCGCTCTTTGGTGGTGCTGCAGGACCTGGTCTCCTCCAGGGTCTCTGCTGGATCTTGTCCCTAAGAGTGTGTGTATTTGCATGCCTCCACTTACAGGTGGAAATTATGCCCACAGGGCACTGCTTAAAATTAAGCTGTGCCTCAGTATGTTTTGCATTTACACACTGTTAAAGGTGAAGAGCAGTGTAGTTTAATAATCCAAGGATAAAGACATGGTCAAGTATCTGTGTTACGAAACAGTGATTGCTGTTGAATGTGTTACTCATGATACTCTGCTGTGAGACGCCATAGCTGAGGGTGAGTACTTGGGAGTCCACATCAGCACAGATTAAAGCCTGTTTTTGCTTCAGCCTCTTCTGAAGCATTGAAACAAATGCTGGTTGCCTATGTGATTAGTTACTGATTTTTGTTTATGGACAGTAATTACAAAGAGTTGTGGAAGTGCCTTAACTCAGTTTATATATTTTGCAAAAGTGAGTTTGATTTATCCTACGGCTTTAGTCAGCTTTCTAAAACTTACCTTTTTTTTTTTTTTTTTTTATGTCAGAATATTTGTGCTTTGTTCTACATTCTTTCCTTTAACATGTAGTTAAAACATTTCAGTCTGTCATGGAAGTTTCTACTTCCATCTAAGACCATGAATAATAAGTTTACAGTGAGATATATCTTTGAATTTTTCCGTTTCCATTAAATTTTCAATTAATTTTTAATGAACAGTTGCTAAAGTTAAGGACACTTATGTCCATACTGATACATTCTTTTACGTTTTATACAACATCAGGTCTGTAGGAAAATCCACAAAATTTCTCAGCCCAGGGAAGATTATTGTGTACTCTAGCAATGTATATTTTTTTTTATTCAGTGTCATGTAAAGTGACAGTGTAAATACACGTTATTAAAATAGTGAGGAAGATGTCAGTGTTCAGGCTTAAGTGCTTACCTCCAGCAGTGCTAGTTGTAATTCTACTTGTGAAGTGTTGTTACTGCTCCATGACATTCTTGCTGCATTAACTGCCATGAAGTTTAAAGGTCTGCTGGGTCTCCCTCCCTTCTTCCTTTGCTGCTTTTCTCTCTGACTAGCTTTCCGCAGTTTCCAATTCCTGTAGTTTTGGGTGCTGCCTTGATGGTCTGCATCCTCTCAAATGTACACCTTGGCATGGAAACTTGTTACAGTCGCATGCCGGTTTGTGGATGTTTGCTATTCTCTGCCTTTTGCTGTCAGTAAAGCCGGTACATTATTATATTTCTCTTTTTTTTTTTTCTGTGCATGCGCTCAAGTGAATTGCCGTGTGTTGGAAGTATTAACATGTTATAATTGTTCCTTGTGAATACAGTTCTGTAAGAATCATGTAAATGTATGCACCTGTAATAATTGTTATAACAGTATCATACTTGTCTTTTACTAGTATTTGGTACTATTGTTTTTATAAAAATAAGTGTGTTGGAGATTTGGGACATCAAAGCAGTTGGTTTTTTGAAAAGCAATCACCACTTTGTTGTGTCATGTTGATTAGACTGCTGTTACTGGTATGTTCCTGTCTCCCATATAGTGTTTAATTAGGCATGCAGAAGGACTTGCCTCTTAAAAAGTGCTTTCTCAGCTGGGCAGGATCTAGTGCCATGAAGTGTGTTACTGAAAATAAGGCCTTTGCTCCACCAGAGTGCATCTGTTAACTTTGCTTTGCTCAAGCCTGCACTGCCCGGCTGCATTACCAAACCATGAAGTGTCACGAAGAATGAAGTCTGCAGTGCTGTCATTGTAGGAAGTATTTGAATTTCTGGTGTTAATTACTCTCTAACAGCATGAACAGATCTCTGCAGTTTAGTAGTATTTTACACTGGAGTTACGTGATGGGACACCGCCTAGAAAGGAGAAAAGATTTTCCCATTTAGGAATTACAATAGGTGAAAGTCTAAATGTATGGACAAGACAAGAGGGTATGTTCCTGCTGAGGGTTCATCTGGAGCAGAGTTCCAACATTAATAACCTAATTCTGTTGGATTATTAAAAGCTTATACATAATAAATAACCTCTTAAGACACAGAAGGGTAAATAAAATAAAGTTTTTTTTCTTCCTTCTACATCATTAGGATCCTCTTGATCCAGCAAACACTGTAATTGTGATTCGCTCATTAGTTCCCGGGGGTGTGGCTGAGCAAGATGGCAGACTTCTTCCTGGAGATCGACTTATGTTTGTCAATGATATCAACTTGGAAAATGGCAGCCTGGAGGAAGCAGTACAAGCACTGAAAGGAGCTCCCACAGGAATAGTTAAAATAGGCGTTGCCAAACCACTGCCTGTAAGGATTTGGGAATTTGACAAGTACTTTTCATATCATTTAAGCTGGTATATGATCATCCTGACTTCTGCATACACTCTGTGTGCTTTGGGATACAGCTGGGTGGTTCAAAACATTCAGAAACTGTCTTTAAGAGATTCCTGTATCTCCTTGCATGTAGGAGTGGCCTGTATAGTGTATGACTGCTGTAGTGACCTAGCACACCTATCTTGTAGATGAGAAAGTAGCAAAGCGTCTTTTAACCAGCACAGTCTTCCAGGGCTGCAAGTTGCCAGGTGTAATTTCATATACTTTACAAGATTCTCGAAAGCGACAGCTCTATGTGGTTTGCCAGGAATTTGCCTATTCCTTTGCTTTGCAAGCTGTAGTACATCTGCAGTCTAAATACAGATTGCACACTTCATGTTTAAACAATGGTGAGTAGTCTTCAGCTCAAACTGGTTGTTTTAGTATAGCCTTAAATAATTTCAGACTTGATTTTAGAAGGTAATCTTAACAATTAGAACAATGAGACTGAGGCAGACCTAGGGTTACCGAGATAGTGTTATCAGTAAGGATGACTGGACTACTGTCTGTAGTGTGTTAAATTCAAACTGGTAGAAAGGCATCAGGTCGTACATACAAAGAAGATGCCTTTCACTATATTTTTAAGCCCAAGTGCAGTTTTTAGGGTTCATTTTTGTTTTTCATGAACTGGTAGTCTTGTAATCTTTGTGGATGCAGAGAGCAAACTTTCATTCTAAGTAGATCTTTGTGGACATGGTGGGAGAGAATGGCTGATGTTTTTGATTTTCATAGTAAGATGGTACTTTTTAAACTTGCTTTGTTAAATTTGCTTTTGTAGTGGAAACTCTATGTTACACACTACAGTTATTTACAGATCAACATTTTCATACTTAAGATGTCACTCCCAAAGAGAAAGAGTGTGTTTGGGTTTTTTTTCCTATTCCCAGCAGTTTGTAATCATTCAGTATTTGTACTTTAATATTTCACATACTGTGCTTCCCAATTAATAAACATTGTGAATAATTACTGTCTCTTGTGCAGTACTGGACAAGTGTACCTAGTGTCAGATTATGTCAGAAAAAGCTACCGCTTTTTAGTCAGAATTATGTTTTGTCCTCTTGATGCTGTTCCACCCAGCAGATAAAATCTTAAAACACAGCCAGTGGACGCAGTCTTTCTGCCTGCTAACAAGTTTATTCTGTGGCTAGCATGCTTGTAAAGGCCTCTTCTGTTAGGCTCTCCCTGGTGGCAGATAGAAGGGCAGTTTTAGTATACGTTTAATAAGAGCAGAAATTGCAAGTAAGTTTAGACAAAACTGTGGGCTCTGTGGTATAGCTGGATAGTCATTTTTCATTACTTGTGAATGTAAAATGAGATATGAAGCTAAATTTGAAAAAAAAAATCTCACTTAATATATTCAACACTGTGACTGTCATTGAAATGAACTGTTTCCTGCATTTGGAATTCATTTGCTTCCCTGAACCCCCACACAAAATGCACTTTGCACATCTTGTGTCCTGGCTGGTCATCCAACTTAGAGCTTCGTTCTTTCTGCAGCTTTCACCAGAGGAGGGCTATGTCTCTGCTAAGGAAGATTGCTTTTTCTACACTGCCCAGTCACTTGAGGAGGAGGGGCCAGCTGGTGCAGCCCTCTTCCATGCTGAGCTGGCTCTGGTTAGTGGCCCAACTTACCAAAGATTTCTAAAGTCTTTGTATTTTGCAGTGAAAGGGGTTTCTTTGTTCACTGTTCATGCATATTTTTTAGTGTTGACTGTCATCACATTGCTCATTCACCCCCACTGTCTTCTGGAGATTTTGGCTGTTTGCATGAGCTGTGAATCTGGCCTGTGTGATATATTAGTTGCTGGAAGAAAATGTTCTGCATGCACCAAGAATCCCCTTGAAAATTTCACCTTGTACAGAGAAATACTTGTGTTTATTTTGTAAATAAATCTATTCCTCTATATTTCATAATACCTCACTTCTATGCCTTGGAAAAGTTTTTGGAACTATCTTTTTGCATGTAAGCCAGCCTTACAAGGAGTGCTGTCTGTCTTCAAAAGTTGCCAATGCTTCCTTCTAATAGTATTTTTTAGACTTAAGCATCAATCAGTGATTATGAGATTTGCAAGGTCAAAAGGTATTCACTTGTACAAACCATTCGGTGTATCTGAGTATTCATTGCCTTACATAGCTCAGAAGTAAACAATAAGCAAAGAAAACAAAGACAATAGAAGTAGGACTCTTAAAAAAAAAACCAAAACAACACAACAAAACACACACACAAAAAAACCCCAAACCAGAATGTAAATATATTCTGAGCGTTGTCTTCTCAATGTTATTTGTACTGATCTGATTCTGATACTGAAGTTATTTGGCCCTCATTTTATGGAGACATGAGTAGGGAGGCAGTTTCTACTAAACACCAGTACTTAATTCATTATAGAAAAACTTGAAAACAAACAAAACCCTGAAATGGATCCTTCTGAGGCAAAAATCTCCGAATTACTGATTCCAGTATGTTTGGTTTTTTTTTTTTTTTTTATTTTTAATTGTAAAGTT
>JAAGNO010020900.1:20624-32839 GCA_033439905.1 Ceryle rudis | reverse complement strand
CCAAGCAGACTAGGAATCAGGAAAAGAAAAAAAAAAAAAGACAGGAAAATAAAGTAGTCTATACTGACATAATACCCTATAATGAAAGACCCTGCAGCACCTAACAAGTTTCACTTTGTAAACCTCAAGTCCCGGGAGGCAGGTTATTCCGAGATAGGATTTACAGGAAGCATTATTTGGCAAATGCTACCACTGTCTTCAGATTACCTTATCTTTTCTTATTATCTTACCTCTTCTATTACATTGCCTGTGGGAAAACACATGGAGCCTGTACCAAGAATGTTGAAAAAACCTGTTTTTAAGACCATGGAGAGGATTTATTTGATATTCTTTCAGTGCTATTTGAATCTTAAACTTGTGTGTGAGGAAAAGTCAGTAGAAACCTTTCCCCCAGTAACAAAGGTTTGGGCTTAGGTTTTATTCAGAGTTCCCTAACCAAAACCCAAAGATGACTTATGATTCTTGTAGCTTCTTGCAATGTTAAGATGAGGCCTTCCAATTACAGGTGGATGGAATTGACCTCAGAGATGCCAGCCATGAACAAGCTGTGGAAGCCATACGGAAGGCAGGCAATCCTGTAGTCTTTATGGTACAGAGTATTATAAACAAACCAAGGGTAAGCATAAAGAATATTGAAAGAGATGTAATACATAGTAATAGATAAAGCAAATGTTCAAGGTGGTGGTGTTTGGGAATGGGATATATAATCCTGTAAATTCCATCTCAGCTATTTTAGGAACAAAGATTTGATTTAAGTATTATTTCCATCTAGAATGAAATCGAATTGGATTTGGAATTACCCTCCAGCACGCCGTCCTCAAACTATTTTGAAAAGCTTCAAGAAAGATAATTTGTTGGGGGGCAGAGTAGGAGTCTAAGTAAAACCAACTCTTAGAGATTGACAGCATGTCTGAGGAGCGCATGCAGAAATACAGCACCTGTTAAAAAATTCATTGGACATGAAAGGACCTAGAAGTACACGGAAGTTTTCAGTCACTAAGCTGCATGGACATTGCAGACAAAAGCTACTGAGGTTTAATATAAGTTGCTTGCATCACTAGAAACTAAACTTCCTCATTGTAGAGTCTGTGTAAGCTGCATGTTTTATTTACTAGTTGTCTCATAACTCTTGTTCCCCAGCCAGAGTCTCTTTATAGCCCTTCTTCAGCTTCTGCTCCCTGTGGGCAGAAAACTACTAACCCATTTTATCATCAGTCATCTAAGGTAAAGTTGCATGAAAAAGCTCTATGGAATTTTGGTTCTTATTGATACTCAAGCTACTAAAGTAAGGCTTTTGCATTTGCTGTGATGTGAACAAAATTACCACTACTGAATGTTTAGGCAAATTTTGGATGGAAGGATGCCATTACTTTATCACAACTTAAGTTTTATTTAGAGTGTTCCTTTGCTATTTTAAATTGTAGTTCATTGCTCTCTTTATTTTCCAATTATTAAGCTTCTTGGTTACTTCTTGACTGTTTGCTAACAAATGCTTGTTTCTCTGTAAGCAGAAACATTGCAAATGCTCTTACTGTACACGTGCGTTGTGTTATGATCTTTGTAATTGGCATTATATTTATTGTCTTTATCTTTTGAAACTTGCATCTGTATTTTATGATAAGGTCTCAGAAGGGAATTTCCTGCCTTCATTCGTGTGCAGTCACCCATATAGCTAGCTGCCTGCACACAGTAGCTATAGTTAATATGATATTGCTATCTGTATTTGGCAAGGCAATTAGTTTCAAGTGACGTGTTGCTAATGAATCAGTTTCTTCCCCTTTGGTGTTTTTGGGTTTTTTTTCCATTCACAATAATGCAAAGAATGCAAATGGGCCATGAAAAGCTAGTTGATAGTTTTACTAGCAAGCAGTTATCCACCAAATCTGTGTTTCATACTGATACTGTGCTGGGCATTTCCCAGTAAGAATTCATCTGTCACCATGATTATGGTCCCAGATAATTTGTAGGGTTACAGCATTTTACTATATGAAATGCTACCTAGTTTCTGATACCTTAGCATCCTGGACACATTAATAAAATGCTGAACACGTTGGCTGAAAAAAAGAGAAAAGAAAAAAAATGGCTCCATATTTTATCATCCATATTAATACACTGCTGTTGCATAATTTTTGAACTAGCAGTAGTTTTTAGGTGTTGTGTCATCATGACAAAATACAAAATGCAAGATCTTGAATTACTGTGGCTGATCTTTTGTTTTCTCTTTTACTAGAATTTCACTGTTTATATACAAAATGTGAAGCTTATTTTAGGTGCTTAAGATTTCATCAAGACACAATTTAAAATGTTACAGAGATGACAAACATAATGGTTAAAGTGTAATAAGATCATTACACTGGCAAATTACTTTTCCTAAACTTCTTTATAAAAGACAAAATCCAATATGAATTTCATGTGTAAGCAGAAAATCTTGTTCTACTGGAGGGAAACTACCTGTTAGCTTTGACTGACTCACCAGTGAAGAAATTACATTTATGCACAGATTTGCTTTCTCATTGCTAAAAAAACTGTAGAATGAAGAAATACGTTGTTTTACGAAATTACATTACTATTTCTTCTTTTTTCCTTCAGAAAAGTATTTGAGAATAAATGTTTAGGGATGCATATGCTATTTTTAAGAGCATTTAAAAAACCAAAATGCTTTAAGAACATTTTTAAACAGCAACGTATCTCTGGATTAAATTACTGTGATATGAGTTGATGCTGAAAGCCTGTTACATTCCTTTCCACTTACTTCTTATTTTCCAGCAGTGTTAAACTTACATCCCTAATACATTTAGGCAATTGCCACATGGATATACCTACTGCAGAAATTATTTTTAAGTGTACATTGAACAGTACTTCCAATATACTACGCAAAATTGGAATTTTTCTCTCTTTGTTAAACAGGTTTTGATTTCAAAATAGAGTAGTACAAAAACTGCATAAGGAATATAAGTCATCAAAGGGCATCCTTTAATTTTGTCTAAATATGAAAACTCATTTTGTGTTAAATAATAATAAGGAAGTACTTTGTATTGCTTAAGGAAAAGACCAGAGAATTGAGTTTCATTAAACTGTAAATTCAGAAAATTAGACACACATGCACAGACATACAAAGTGATGTGTGAAAGTTGTTACTGGAGATGAAGTCTGTTTAGAGATGCCTAATATTACTAGACCTTCTCTTGTGTGAAATACACAGTGAGTGTGTTATCACAAGAAGTAAATCATATTATGAGAATTAATCTGTGGTTTTAAAAATAAATTACTGCATTACTACAAATAATTGTGTTTAATCTGGAAATCCACAATTTTATAATTAGCTAATGTGTAAGAGTATCCCATATGCTGAGATGCTTGGACAAAGTTGTATCTATATCACAGCAAGCAAATTTTCTGTTGTTCATCCTTCTGGGTTCTGTACTTTATACACTTCATGGGCTAGAACAGCTAGAAAGATTGGTGCTTTTCCTCTGTACTGTGCTAGGCATAGCTGATAGAAACACAGGGCAATTACAGTTCTGCTTACCTTCACGTGTCTGTAGCAAAGTGCAGGAAGCAGACCTTGTTTGGTTGGCACAAAGAGCTAAATAAATATATTTTATTTCACGAGTCACAAAAGGTTAATTTAAAAATAGTTTTACTTAGTTTATATTATGTTTTCCTTTTAGAACCCTTCCCTACCTTTCCAACAGAACAGTCATTGCTGTAGGCCAGTTGTCTTCAGCAGCACTAATCCATTTGCTGATTGTTCTCAGTTCAAGGCTAACAAGGTTGGGTGATGATACACTGTCTGCTTTTGAATCACCAAACATTATATGTGTGCTTCTTTGCCATTCATCTCTTTGTATTTAAATTCTTTTATACCAATTGTGATAAAATACTGTGTTGATGAGAGTGGAAATTCTGTGAATTAAAAATACATAGACATGCAGGTACATAGAAGAGTTTTGAAGAAGTTAAAATGCCAGCTCCATTAATCATAACCACTAAATCTGATCTAATCAGAGCTACCAAAGGAGTAGGTTCTTAATTACAAATTAAGTCCCGGTGGTCTATGTTAAAAAGTCTACCTGAGTATGAATCTCTCATCAACATGAGGTGTTTTGCTGTTGTGTACTTAATTTTCTTTTTAAATTACTAGGTTTTTCCAGCTTTGCTCTCTCTTTTTGCATGAAAAAAAACCAAACAACATCTACAGCTTTTGTTTTATGATGCTGAAAATATTTTCTCTATGCTTGTTGGAAATTCTTTTGATGCATCATGAACAGGATACTGACATTTGGCATTTTTGGAAATACGAAAAAAGTCAGCTTTTTTTTTTTTTTTTTTTTTTTGGTGGTTAATGCTTACCGCATGTTATTCATATTAGGAACAGAGTTAACCTCTTAACACAATAATAAATAAAGATTTAATTCTTACTTGCATGCATTTCTGATTTAATAAGTCATTTCTAGATGATTGCGCATCTTGGGAGTGATTGTGCCTTTTGTCTGTTTTCCCATGTTGTCAAACATACTGAATGTACCACAAACATTTATGTTATGGTATGTGGTGTATAATTGCATGTGTGTTTTTAAAATCTGTCTTTGTGTTTGTTACAGTTCTAAGGAGAGGGAGTAGAATTGTGACATAAGTAGTGGCTTGTATTTTCTATATATTCAAAAGTATTTCTGAGAAAAATTGCACGTTTTCAGAGAAAACCTAATATTTTTTCATCTTCTGCATAATTCCTTTTTTAATACTGAGATTAGAGTGGCCTTTTGTCATCTCTGTTCACTTTGCTGAACTAACGGTAGTGTACAGTATGAAACTTTACTGAAACAGAGTCCTTAGTAACCCCTTAAACACTTTTGTCCATTTATAAATGGAGTTAATAAAATTGCTGTAGGTAGTAAAGTGCATCCATCATTGATAACGAGTTATTCATTAATAATGCTGTGTATTACCAAAGGTGCTGTAACATGTGGATTGATGTTTTCTGTTACTGTAGGAGGTATCGAATCCAATTAGGGTTACCTTCCGTTGTTCCCCAACTAACCCCTTTGCTCCCACACCATTCAAGGTTTGTCTTGATTACAGTGAGTGGGTCCTACTGTATGTGTGCTGTAGCTTTGTACATGGCCTGTGATACCTTCTGGAGTACTGCTTCTTCCTCCACGTATGCATCCTTTATTGAAAGTGATACTGCTCAAAACTTGCTGTCATTTTTAATACTTGCTTAGCTGTGATCAGAGTGACCCTGGTAGCCAAATGGGTTCATGCATTGTCCGATGCTTTGCATTTTAAATGAAATACTGTGTCATGACACATTGAAAGTATTTCATGAGTTAAAGCATTTTAGGTTTTCTGTGTGTGGCCCGATTCAGGGAGCAAAAGTCTTATGTGTGTGTAAACTGTGCTGCTGGTGGTGTGTGCATGTCAGACTGAGTTTTGGAGGCAGAACATGGTCCCCTCCACCCATATGGCATCGTAACATGCTTTTTACCCTTCTCACAAAGGACTCCTGCTTTTACTTTTATTTCAACATTTTGTTAAAAATCAGACATGTTCAGATTTATATATGTGTGTACAGAGGTGAAGAAAGAAGCATTTTTTTGTCAGTCATGTTATGGTGGCTGCAGTTCATAAGTGCTACTATCTCAGGATGTAGCCATACATACACACCTTACGAACTTCCAGAGGTCCTTGACGGTATTTTTTTGTTCTTTATTTTTGGCTGTGTTTTCTTCAGTTTTTGCAAGTTTCTTGGATGCTGTCATTTACCAAGTGTATCAATAAAGTAGTATGTTAATTTTAGTTTTAAGACACAGAGACTACTGTAAGGGCTGCTAATCTGATCTGCTGTCACACTGTGTTTCCTGATTTTTGCGTTATGTTATGTAGCTTTCTAGTTAAATCTCTAGGAAGTACTCTGAAAAATTAGTATTTCTAGAACTACTCTCCCCTTCACCCCACCTTGAGGTAGAGGTCTGCCACCAAATTTCTCCATGGGGGATACATGAATTTTTGATTATGAAAAATCACTTGGAATTTATTTGTATTGCTCTGATTCCGATGGGTAACAATGTCTTTGCTAGGATTTTGCTGCTTCAGTTGAAGTTTATGTCTGCCCTGTAACTATTAGCATGGTTTAGAGTATAATTTACATAAAATGTAAATAATTCCTACAGTTTAATGATGCAAGATATCTTCTCAGCAGGATGTCATTGTCTTAGAATTGAAGCATAGATCAATGTGACTGATAGAATGGTACAAATCATAGAGCATTTATATGCATTTTTTTTATTAAAATGATTGGTTTGGGTGCCATATTAAAATTTCCCACTCTTTTAACATTTAATGACTTCTTAGTTAATCTCCTGGAACAAGTTATTGAACAAAAGAAAAATCTTTTTCAAGCAGAAGCAGAATTAGGGAATGGAAATGGGGTATTTGTGTTTTCTTCAACCCTTTGGAGTATACAGGGAATGAAGGTAACTCATTTTCCCTAAGAAATGGGCCCTTCCTTAAAGCTCAGTGTGACTAAATTAGTAATTTTCTAGGTTTTTTGACACCTTCCATCTAAGGTGGATTGAAGTTTTCCAGGGTGTATGTTGTTATCCATTTCACTGTTGCCTCTGATAAAGAAATTGTCTCAGTAATTTTAGCACCCAGAAACACCATCTGAGCTACTGTGTTCAGACTTGTTAATGGAGGTAATGAAAGCTGAAATTATGAGATCAGGGCTGTGAAACTAGGGCAACATCAGAAAACCAGTGTTGGAAAAATACTTGGTTTTCATGTAAAGTTTTTGTTGTTTGCCTCAACTGCTGATCTGACAAGTATTCAGACACAAGTTTCTTGCTTACATATTTACTTTGGGCAAGCCAAAATGGTATAAATTACAAAACACTTAATAAAATCCCTGATCAGAGTCCATATGCTTTGGAGAAACTGAGGGGTGCCAGATTGTGGACTTGGGTGTTTAACCATTATATTGCAATAGTCATGTGTTTATACTTTTTAACTTTTTGTGAACATGAACAGACCACGTACATCAAGACCAAAAGTATTTATCTCCTTTGCGATTTAATATGTATCCTCCTTTATTTGGTTTCCACTATGGCTCTTATAGGAAACCAGTAAATGAGACGGCAGAAGTCTAGTTTCTGTGGATTTCTTCAGCTTTCATCTGTTTCATTTTGTTTTTAAATGGCCTTTTCAGTTAATATGCCAGTAATTATTTTTTCTTCTGGAGACATTTTTGAAAGCACAAAGTTCTTTTGTTTCCTCTCCCTTTCCTCCTGTTGGGCTTCCAAATGATCTGATAGAAAGAAGTTCCATGTGATAGCTTTGAAAAATAAAATGAAGTAGAAGTCTTTTACAGACATGGCATTAAAAAAAAAAAACCAAAACACTTGAGTCTTTATAAGAGACTTTTCCTGGAATGTAAAGTGGCACATAAAACTTTACTGAATTGGGCTTTTATTGTGAGTTCTGTTTGCTTCCGAATACATTTTGGAGTGATGTTATCTCTTACCTTGCCTTGTGTTTGTTTGATCTTTGATCTCTTGCAGCTTTTCTGTGCCGTGTTCTTAATTTAGAATTCCAGCTGCTTGGCATTTAAACTTCAAAGACATAGTCATTTGCATTTTGACATTTTTGTATACTGGTTTGCTCTACAGAGTTTGCATCTGTTTAGCCAATGTATTTTTCTTATTTTCCACAGACATTCGGTCAATCTGATTTAGAGACAGAAAAGACTTCACTTTGTAACTTGCCTCTGCCCCCTCCTGCATCATTTTCAGGAATGAGCTGTGATGTTGCACAGTCATCTTCTAGCCAAGTCCCAGAAGATGTGGAGAAAGAGGATGAGTTTGGTTACAGCTGGAGTAAGTTTATCCTTTGGAATAATGTTTGAAAAATTCAGTGTTGAAATAGCACTGTAGCAGAAGATAAAGGGCACCCAGTTTGAACTGCTTTGTTCTTGTGTGCTTCATGGTTTGGGTGTTAAGTGGTGCTGTCAGCTTTTTTTCTTCAGGTGCACAAAGTGAAATACAAAACTAATTTGTTCTTCACTGCACTCCAATCTCTGTTTTCCTGTGTGGTCCAGATTTACTGTTTCACATGCAGGACTACTTGAAGAATTTCAGTGTACTCTAGGTAACTAATGGCAGTGGTTAATGTGATAGCTTCTGTTACCTGAAGGTGTTACTGGAGGGAACATTATTTAAAGTGTGAAAGGTCTTTTTTTTTTTTAAGACAAGTTTTCGTGTTTTCTGAAATTAGATGGAAAACAAGGAATGATAAAAGTTGTTACAAATTACTTAAGCTTAAAAGAAAATGTGGTGTACACAAAGTTTTCTCATCCAGTTTGGGGTTCTTCTGTCACGTACTGCCCACTGGACACTGATCTTGACTCTCTAGGTGACTTGTGAAGCTTTCTAATATAAATCCAACCTCTGCTGCTCACACTTTTATATTTAGAAAAGATCATGCAGCGCTATGGAAATCTACCAGGGGAGCTACATATGATCGAGCTGGAAAAGGGAAGGACAGGTCTGGGACTTAGTCTTGCTGGTAACAAAGACCGATCCAGGATGAGTGTCTTTATAGTGGGAATTGATCCAAATGGAGCAGCTGGCAAAGATGGCAGGTTACAGATTGCAGATGAGTTACTAGAGGTGAGTTTTTGTAATTTATATTGAAAACCAAACATACTGACTTAAAATATACTAAAATATTAGATGTCTTACTGCAATATAGATGGACTTTGAAATCCCCAAGTTATACATGTTGACATCACTACGCTACCAGATTTTCATTCTGGTATACATTATATAGTTGCAGCTGGGACTTTTTTCCTGGTTGTAGTAATATTAAGTAAAAATGTGTATGCGTGCATTTAAAATGGATAAAAATTGGGGATGACAGCAGTTTCTGGATTATGTAGGTGTACGGAAGAGCAATGTATTGCACACCATGGAAAATACTGAAGTCCTTTAGCCCATGCATTTGTGGAATGCTCCAGACTTTCTAATTACTTCTCTACTGCAAGTGTGATAATATTGGAATACTTTTATGTTGTGTAACCTATAAAATGGAAATTAATTTGGGGAAATGGGAATGGATCCATTTGTGTAATGAGCTTACATGAGATAACTCATGATACATTTGGGCTGTTTTCTAGCAGCTAACATTCCCAATATGTGTATGAGCATAAGGTATATTTTTATATTACCACAGTTCAGTTGATTATTCTTGCAGATATATTCTCTGCTATAGGTTTTTCCCTTCTTTCTTTTAGCAGTAGGTAACATTACCCTCACAGAAATGCTTTGCTTAACTTCAAAACTGTATGTGGAGGTGTTTGAGGATGCACTGGGCAGATGGTACAGGAAGAATGTGGTGAGACTGAACAAAGCTTGGGGGAGACAGAGTAAACAACATAGACTGGCAGTTGTAGACTAGGAGAGAAACGAAGGTATCTGTGGGACTTATGGAGTCTATGTTAATTGTGGAGTTCTGTGTTACCTGCTAGATGGTTCTCTCGAATCTGTTAAAACGTCTGTTTTCAAAGCCTTGATGTTGCAAATGCTGAATATCCTTAGAACACATTGAAACACACCTGTCTGAGTATACTCTCATGTGGCTTCTTGTTTACTGTCTACCCTATAAACCTGCAAACTGATGCTGAGGGGTTATCTCAATTGTTTCTGAGAGGAGACATCTGAGCTTGTTCCTTAGGTTCCCAAGTAGCTATCCATGAGCTATGACAGATCATGCCCCAGCTGACAGCCTGACCGTGGCTCTTCATAAGCCCACGGCAAACACTAGAAGCAGAGCTACATCTGGGTTGTCACCTCCAGTGTAAATGACAGGGTGCAGTATCCCTGTGACCATTCCTGATGGACACAGCCAGCATGGGAGCATCTGTGGCTCACTGTTTGCTGCTTCTCTGCTTCTATTAGTACTACCTTGGTGTGTGTTGCACTATTTTCCCTTTGTGTAGGTACCAGCTGTCCTTTCCCAATCATTTTCCCTTTCTTAGAGTGGAATTCTGCACTGCAGTTTTCCATTTCCAAAAACAAATGTAACTAATAAAATGTGAGTAAATAATGGCCTTATTCTGCAAATCACCCGGATACCTCCAATCCTATCTGAATCATAGGAGCTTCAGGGGGTTGCAGTGAATCTACTCTGCCAAATGGAGACAATAAATTGTTAGGTCAATTCTTCAGATTGTAAATGCAGCAGTTTTCAGGCTCCTGCTTATAAAGTGACTGTCTCAGAGCTGAGACTTAAGAAATAGTACTAATCTCATTGCTGGATGTAAGTGATTCATTTATTTGTTATGGTTAGAATTTTCCATGGCCCTGCTTTATCACCACATGAGTCATGAGGTGATCAGTGGCAACTGGAAGTAGATTATGTGCAAAGTCATCCCAATATAACTCAGAGAATGACATTTTTATCACTGAGAAAGTGTTAGTCTGAAATTAAACTGTAAGAATTTTTTTTACTGGAAGAAGAGAGTGAAAGCAGGACACAGCATACTCTGTTATTTTAATAAAATTGCTACTTTAGCCAGTAATAGAGGATAATGGACTTTTTAAAGGCTTAAAAATCAGTTTAAGTGTAAAGGAATTAAAATATTTTGAGAAATAATTGCTAACTTTCTTTATATAGATAAATGGGCAAATACTTTATGGAAGGACTCACCAGAATGCTTCCTCAATAATAAAATGTGCACCATCTAAAGTAAAAGTAATCTTTATCAGGTAAGTTCTAGGGAAAGGTTTGTCTAAAAAAGTTTATTTTCAATATGCTTAAGTTTTGCATACAGTGTTTCTGTTTTATTTTTAATTTGGATAAGGTAGATACTCTTTCAAACATAGTTCTAAGTAATGAAATATGTTTTGAGCTTTCTGTTTTGATACTTGAATTGTGCCAGCAAAAAATGGTACTAGACTTAAACTTTTTCTAATATGGAGCTGTATTACTACATTCTTTAACTGAATTTATTGTAGAAATAAAGATGCAGTAAACCACATGGCCGTTTGCCTTGCAAAGTCAGTAGAGGCTTCACAGTGTACTTCAGGGGCACATCAACATCAAGAGGTAAAGTGAACCTTTGTTTTTCTCATTTGGATGAGGTACTAGCTTTGTTCTGGACAGAAGAGTGCCCTGTCTGCTCAGCAAATGCTGCTACAAAAGAAAAATAAATTTTGAAGGCAAAAATAAATGAGATTTTAGTAAAGCTGCTACATTTAGTATAGCTGTGCTCAATTCTGTTTTACTTTATGTTAATCTAAACTATGAAGTAAATCTACTGTTCCCATGAATAGAATTGTAGCAGTTTAAATGAATCAAAAAAATTATCAGACCCACTTTATATGGTTGTGCACTACTTTATTTTGATACAAAATGTTGAAGATAGTTACTCACAGTTATGTTTTCATCTTTTATTAGATTGATAGCAGTGCTGCAAATGCCAGTGTTTATTCTGACTTCAGTTCATGTAAAAACATTCAATATGTGGAACTCCCTAAGGTATGCAATGAAAATTAAATTTACATCAGTTATATTTGTGTTCATTAGTTTGCTTTTTTGTAATGGAGTCCTTCAAATGTTGTCTCTTACATAATGGAAATCAGAATAGAGATATCCAGAGGTCTTCTGTTCCTATTTGACTCCAGGGTTTTCTTAATATAATGAGTGTCTTTGGCAACCTTGTGAATCTCTTAACCTTCACATAATTTGCCAGTTGCTGTGTGTGTCTGGAATGTCACCTCTTGTCCTGTTGCAAAACTTTTCGTAGCCAGTTGCTGGTAGTGCCTTGGGTAGAATCATTGCTGTAGTTGTTCAAATAAATGAATTAGCAAATTATAAGCACCAAATACCCCCAAACAACGTAAATATTCAGTGGAAGTTGTGCAGATGAGAGGAAATGGACAGTTGTCCTGTAATGAATAAGCTTACAAGTGAGGGTGGAAAAATTGCTGTTCCTGCTTATTGACATGGAGAACATGGTTGCATTCAGTGGACAAAAGGATACAGACTTGTGGACTGTTGGTAGGTTTTTCTCCTTGGAAGGCACCTAGCTTTCTCTAATGAAGCAGGAGACTTATTTTACAGATTATGGTATCCAAATAATTTCATTCTAGGTGAAAGCATTAGGGAAATTTCATTCTGCCACAAATATTTACTAATTTCATGGGAGGAGCATACAT
>JAAGNO010020900.1:4758-15355 GCA_033439905.1 Ceryle rudis | reverse complement strand
GGTTAGAAAGGGAAGGTAGAAGCACTTTTTCTGTATTTTTAGCATATACCCCTAAGTGAGAATGCCAGAACCTGGTCTCTGTTCTGGCAGTGAAATCATTAATATAGTTTTCTGCAGTAATAGTAATTGTCCATTCTTAAGTATTACTTCTTCATAGGCTGCATTTGTACATTTCCTCTAAATTAAAATGCCATTCTGTGTGGAAAGTTTCTTGCATTTTGGCAAGCATTTTAGCAAGCATTTTGGAGTATTTAACTGAAGATTCTTAGCTCCCACTTACCATTCCTATGTTGATGATTTAAATACTTCATCCCACTCACTAGTACTTGTAATGAATTGTCCTAGCCATGACAAGTGAGGCTTTTAAAATAGCTCAGATATGTTATTGTTAATGATACTGTTTTGTTCATGATGTATAAATGGAGTGACGCGTGATCATTCACATGTAGGCAGTCACAATTTTATTTGTTATCACTTCTGGTTTTGTTCGCAAGAGTAAGATCTAGAAGAATTGTCTTAAACTGCTTGAAATATATTTTGCTAGAAAATTATATATAATCTTTGGAAAATCCTCATGTATCTGAAATATCATGAAAACACTAGGCATCTTGTCAGGCCTGCTCTTGCACTGTTTCTTTTTAAGTATCCCTAAAACACGTGAAAAGCTGGTAATTTTTTCCCATCATTTGACTTACGGATTTTGAGGAGGAGAAAGAAAGCTGTAATAAAACAAAATGTGAATTGATTTATTCACAAGCTAAGTTGGAAAGTATTACCTCCCTCTTTCACACATTATAATTTTTATATCTTGTTTCTGAGTTTGCATTTTATCTGAGGATGTGGTTTAATGTGAGTCAGTTTATACAAGCAGGACAGAATGGTTTTGCTTGAGCTTTAATCAAGTCTTTCCCAGGTTATAGAGAAGTCAACATTATTTAAAAAATAATAAAAAACCCCAGTTTAGTATGTCTTGGTTTCTACATACTTGACTGCAGGGTGAATTTTCTCGTGACACATGTATTTTATGCAGACATATAAATACCTAAGAGTATAATTAAAAGCTTAAAGAGTAGTGGAAGAATTTTCCAATGTGCCAACAGTCCGTATCATCCAGCTTTCTGCTGGGAGTGAGATGCAGAAAGGTCACTTAACATCTACAGGTAGATGTTTGGAAATCTTCCTGCACTTAATTTTTTTACTGATGTTGTTACGGATCCAGAATAGCAGATCAAGAGTGGGAGAGGGATGAGTAGCTACCTCTTTAAATACTGTGTTCTCATAAATAATGATTAATACTTTGAGTTGTTTGACTACTTTTAGTGCTTCCTGTGAAAACAATTGATTTCACTATTGCTTGTAAAACGCCATCCTGGAAATATTTGCTGAAATTGCAGTTGAGAAGCCAAAGCTATTCCTTGTTATGTGACAGGTAACTGAATTAGTCTTACTGTGTAATTTTCACATCTGTATTGGAATATTGGTTAATCCAGAAAGTACCCCACTCAGTGTTGAATAATGTGGTGTACTTACTTTGTGTGGCTCTGATACTGCTATGAGCTCTGTCTGCTCAGCATTCATCACAGGGTTGTTAGTCCATTGTTTTCCCTTCTGTCCATATTTTTTCTTCTTCCACCATATAATAGGTGACTTAAATATTGTTATAGGCTTTAATGTTGTAGACAGAAGAGATGTCTTATAAGTGACTGGTTCCTTAGTGTTCATTAGGTACAGTAAGACTAGAAGTTGGAAGAATAAAAGCTGGTCCATTCCACTCTGAGAGGAGAACATCCCAGAGCAGCCAGGTATGTAACTGTTTATTTTGGAAGAAATAACGGTTAAATAAAGAAAGCAAATGAAAAGATTTTTTTTTTTTTATGATGACAGTGATTTTCCACATGTCCATTGTATCTGTTAAAGACATGGTCCAGCCAAAAATGTAATCCAGAAATGACTTTGCTGTGTTGGCTAGCTTGTTTTTATGACTTCAGCCTGCGAAGGAGAGCGAGCTCATTGATACAAGAAGTTGGAGTTAACTTTAAACCTCTTTGTTACTTTAGGAGTGCTTTACATGCTTTCTTGTTTCACTAAACTTCACTGTAAACATCTCTCCACTCCTTGCATATTGTTAAAGTAACCTTGGTCATCAGAAGCAGGCAAGCTCAGCACTTTACATCAGGCTTTTCTCAAGTATACTTTATCCTTGATCTAATGGTGGAGTATTACAAACTTGCATCAATTTCTGTATTTTAATGCATCCTTCATGTGACAGAACACATCATGATTCTGTCAGTAGGAACTGTATTTCTCAGAGCTCACAAGTTACCCTAGAACTGTCTCTGTTTATAAACTCAGTATGCAGATGATCAAATACTGAAGAGAAATATTTTTAAGACAAATCATCATTAAACAGTTTCAAGTAAACAGGTTAAGACTGGATAAGACTGAAAAGTTAGGCTCTCTTCAGAATGGATAATGCCAAATGGTGAAAACATTAAGGCTCTGAGCTGTCTAAGTTGTTAGGTAAGAAAAAGCTCACAATGTTAAATGTTTTGAAGAGTCTGTAGCAGCCAGCAAACTAGTGTCAGTAGGAGCCATGTTCCTTTACATTGTGCTGTGGGTATAATGAAAATCTTTCTGGAAATCATGCAGGTGAAGATGAATAGAGAACCTAATCTTAGTTTTAGCTGATGCAGTGGGTGAACGTGAGGATGTATAAAGGTCTGCCTTTTGCATTCTGTCCCTGTCTTGATAAACATGGCTAATTTTTGCCCTAGAAGATCTCTGAGGTGATAGAAGGTGCAAATATAAGGGCATAGCCTGTCTCTCGGAAGCAGTGCTTCAAAGCGTTGCATGGGGTTGTAGACATACAATCTCTGTCGTTCTAATGATGTTTCAGATAAGGAACGTGAGGTTCACTGTGTCAAATTTAACTGTGTACAGAAAAAATAAAATACAGCAAAATCTGCTGAATACAGTGGGTTACAGTTTTAGTTTTATCAATCGGGTGCCTGAGGCTGCTCTCTAATCCTAGTCTAACACTGTGTTTAGGTCAGTGAAGGAAGTGGCAGTCTGTCATCATTCAGTTTCCCGGTTTCTGGATCCGGTGCACCTGAGGTCTTTGAAAGTGGTCTAAAGAAGAATGCCAGTAAGATTTCTTTGGTGCTTTCAGTATTTTATACATGTGAACTGGTAGTTGAGAACTATCACTTTCTGTAATATGTTGTAGGCCTGAAAGTGATTCCTTAGTCACTAAAAACACTAGTTAATTTATAGTACATCATTTGTATCTTTGAACAGCTTTTTATGAAAGAAACTAGCTGTTTGTTATACCAGTGGTTTAGGCAGTGAGAATCTAAGTTAAGCCATATTTTTCTATTTAATCTAAATAAGTCTTCAGTCAAGTTGTCTCGTTCATACCAATCCAGATACTGTATTGTTAAATTAGAAAAAATGTGGAATAGCTGTCTTGTGCTTAAATTTAGAATGAAGTTACTCCTGACTAAAGTATTGCTAGCAAGTAACAGTTTGGGGTTTTTTCTATTCTTTTTGAGCATATGTAGAAGTCTTACTCCAAAAGATTTTTAAACTGTGAGAATGAATGACTTCTTTACCCATTCTGGAAGTATTTCAATCCTCCTGATTTAAACATAGACTCTTTTAAAATGTGCTTAAAACTTAAGTCTATAACAAACCAGCAGAAAGTTAGAATCACCGTAGTGGTTTGGATAACTTTAGGAACAGTTTCCTAAAACCAATAATTTTTTTTGTTGTTTAAATTCATTTGACAGCAGCTTCTGAAATACAGGGATTAAGAACAGTTGAAATAAAAAAGGTAAGCTAAAGCATGAAGTGGTATATATATCAGGAACAGGTTTTGTAGATGTTGTCAATAGGTATGTTTTCAGAAAGGGAGAAGTCTGACCTGGTAAACATTTTTAGAGAGGAATTGATGTGGCAATAGCTAATAAGTTTGCCTATCATTTTTGTATGATCTCCACTGCTTATATTTTTATGTAAAATCGGTATGATTTATGTTACCACGTTTTGTGACCCATTTTGAAAGCAAAAGGAGGAAAGATTAGTAAGAGATAATGGGATCTGGTTTTATTGTTATCAGGCTGAGTTAAATCCAGACTCTGTTTTAGTGAAGTCTGGGGAACTGTACCAAAGTTGCAAAACTGTTGTTTGGTATTTCATAATTTTCTTCACACATTTTTCATGGGTAGGCTCTTACATGACAGCTGCCAGATTTTCAACTCTGAAATTCAGCCAAGTTTCCTATTTACAGGAGCATTAGTTCTGACTCACAGACTGCTTCTGATTGACAAAAATATTTATATTTATTTGACTTTGCCTGGCATCTAGTTCACTTGATTACTGTATTGTATTTAACCATTCTCTTTTTATGGTAGAATCTGCAAATACCCGTTTACAATAGCATTTTTTGCAGGTAGGTAGTAGGTTGTCAGGTAGTGGACAGCTAGTTTTGTTCTTCAGCAATAGGACACTAGGGGGCGCATAAAGATTGATCCGAGTCTTCAGAAGGCTTATAATGGGAGATTGATGTAGACGAGATTAAGGACAAGTAATCCTATCTGTCCTATTTTCCTTGCCCATACTTTCTATGCTGACATTAAGTGTTGGATGCTGAGTTATGTACTATTTACTTTGGTTAGGATAAAACATACAGCTAAGTCAGGAAATTGTCATCTAACAGGGATGGGAAAAAAACATTTATTGTGCATACAGTGCTTTCTCAAAACCATGCAGAGTGTTTGAAAAATGGCTTGAGACACAGGATTTCTGATTTTCATAAGATGTGGCCTTTAATAACTATTTGAGATAAGCCTACAGTTCTCTGTGTATGTTTTTCTTTCCAGAAAAATCTAATCTTTTTTCATGACCAATAACAGGGCCATACTGATTCACTAGGAGTGAGCATTGCTGGAGGTGTAGGAAGTCCTCTTGGAGATGTTCCTATATTTATTGCTATGATGCATCCGAACGGACTTGCAGCTCAGACTCAGAAACTCAGAGTAAGTTAATTGCTAAGAAGTTTGTAAAGATCGCATGGGTACTGCACAGTAATTACTCTAGTCAGGCAATAAATTAGCAGTTTAGTGGTAACAGTCATAAGAGTTTCTTACTGTGATTAGAATTTTCACCTTTTGGGTTGATGAAAGAGTAACTCACATTGGTAGTGTGATAAATGGTAATTGCTGAAACGTACTAACTTTGGAAAGGAGGTCCTGAAGCTTCTCTTGGATCATATTGATTGTCAGCTTGTGAAAATCAAAAGTAGAGACAGTAGTTCAGGATGATGAATTCTGTGAGTGAGCCCTACTGATGAGCATCCTGGTCATTCCTGCAACTGTATGTATGCAGTTTGTTTTATCTCTCCTGTTTCATATGCTTATCCGTCCGATAATACTTCTTAGGTTCTGAGTTGAAGTGGAAGTTCTTATCTGATACAGCACTCACATGCATACTGTATCCAGTCTGTACCAGAGGTGGTTGAATTTGACTTGTGATCCTTGGGAAATTGACAATGTTATTTCAGAACGAATTCAAGCATGTAATTTCTGGTGATAATTTACTACCTCTGTCTATCTTCGGGTGATGTGCAAAATGGAATTTTATTTTTTTTTTTTTACATGCTGTATATTTCTAGAGTATTAGGATCAGTTCTGTAAAGCATCATTACTTTTTTACACTTTAACCAGTGTGATTTGCTAATTGCAATGTTGAATTTTCTACCTTTATACTGGGTCATTATATAGTTCAAAGATGATTTGCCTTTGAGAGAAAATGTACTGTGAACAGTTGCTAATTTGTTTCTTCTTGCTCTCTATCACTGATAAAATCTAACTAAATGTAAAAACACAGATCTGCTATTGCAAAAAGAAAGTGACAAATACATCTATGTAACTAAATTTATTGTTAGTTACATTTTCTCTACATTTTCTTCTGCAGGTTGGAGACAGGATTGTTAGCATCTGTGGAACATCTACTGAGGGCATGACTCACTCCCAAGCTGTTAATCTCTTAAAAAGTGCTTCAGGCACTATTGAGTTGCAGGTAAAAAATCTTCAGTGACATTTCACATATTTTCTGAATACTATTTTACAAGCTGCTAAAATTAATTATTTTGATGTCAGCATTCTCATTTTACTGCTTTATGAACTTGGTTCCTAGGTTGTAGCTGGAGGAGAAGTGAGTGTCATAACTGGTCAGCAGCAGGATCCACCTACGTCCAATCTTTCATTTGCAGGACTAACTTCAACCAGCATTTTTCAGGATGATTTAGGGTCAGTAGCTATAGATTATACAATGTGTGTATCTTGTTATTGTAGGTGGAGTTAAACCTAAAAAGTTTAGAAATTCTAGGAAATAATTGATGGTTTGATTTAATCATGGTTTACACATTTGGTGTACATGGGTCCTGTAGGCCACAGAACCTCCTCTGCATTTTTCATTATGTGATTTGCTGTGCTGCTTTATTTTGCCCCTTGGTAGAATTACAGTGTGTTTGGTTTCTTCTCTGTAAATACAGCCACCTTTTTTTTCAGTGAGCATTGGTAGCTGGGATTAATTGATACACCCAAAATGTTTTTCCTCAGACTTAAATAGCAAGGCCTTTTCCACAGCGGTATCTGTGTTTCAGTAGTGTGCTTAATAGCTCATGGCCATCAGGAGCATTGAACTTGCCTGGTATACAAGGTATACTGCTTCTGGTACACTGCAAGGTTCAGCTATGTAAACAAGTTTTGCCACAAACTCTGTCATAAATCTGATGAGTTTACTAGGAACAGGGAAGGAGAGAACTGGGTTCTTTACCCACACAGATATACTCTGAAAGGTATACATTTCTTATAGTAAAAGTATATGTGGGGAAATACACCTACAAATGGTCTGTATAAATGCATACGTACAAATACAGTCATATATTAGAGGAGGAGGGAAGCAATTAAACCTTACAACATAAACTCGGGGCTAATTTTAGACAGTTTTTAGGAGGTACAGCACATTAGATTTTTAAAGTAGAGGTTTATTTTGGAGACTTGAGGTACTAGTAGTGCATCTCTGCTTCACTACTAAGCACTGCTAGTGGGACATGGTGGCTGTAGCTATCCCCTGAGATGCATGGAAGAGGTATTTGAAATAGCTGCCTTTAAGTAATAATGAGGGCATTAGGTAATTACAGTGTTTTACATGGACTAAAATAGCCATGTCACTGTAATAAAAGCATTTGTAGTTATAACGGAAAGGAAAATTGCTTAACTTGAAAGGAAGAATGTTCTTTGTTGAATATTCTACGTGTTGAATCATAAGTTCAGACAACATCACAATGCTCTTTTTCCTTTTCTTAGACCTCCTCAGTATAAGACCATTACTCTGGATAGAGGACCAGATGGTCTAGGCTTTAGTATTGTGGGCGGTTATGGCAGCCCCCATGGAGACCTGCCCATTTATGTGAAGACAGTGTTTGCAAAGGTACGTGCAAATTTGTTCAGTAAATCCATTTATTAGTTAGTTCACACCAGCTACTATCTTAAATCAGGGCCTGAGTTGGAAGCCAAAGGATTAAGACAAGTTTCTCACAGTTTTTCTTTCTTAGTGCAGGTTCTAGTTGGTCAAAATATGAATGTGGCATTTGAAGGCTATAGTCTTAAGAAGCTTAAGAATTTCTAAATGTTTGTGACTGCATATGGCAGGGACTTCTTCAACTGTCACATCTGGAATTGTGCACATACTTAGAAAAACAGCCCCCTTGACTTATGTTTAGAGTGTATTTTCTTCAGGTAGTAGAAGGAACTGTTTTATTTAATTTGATTTAGAGTTTGAAGAGTAGACTAAGACAAAATAATTTAATTCAGTCTGGCCTTTTGAAGAAGTTCAGGTACTCACCTGGATTTGATAGTTGGACTGTCCTAGGAAACAGTCCTGAGTCAGAGAAAACTGGAATCAAGCACCTCAAACTTTTGTGGTAAATCAAAGGACAGAGCTGGGTTTTGATTACTGAATATGTCATACTGAAAACTTCTTCAAGTCTTGAAAATTTTACTTCCAAGATAGTGGAGTTTAAATGTTATACTAGCTGGATGAACAGGGTTAAGGGAATATAAAAATCCTGTAGTTCAAATTTCTAGATGTTGTGAAACTTAGTCAGGGCAGGGCATAATGCAGCACTAGCAAGTTGTAAAACAATAGACTGCATTGGAATCATGGGAAATCAGAAAAGTATTAAAGGGGTTTGTGCATTGAACCCATCTTATTCCAACCATAAGGACAGTGTGGCAGGGATAAAAAGAAATACATGAGTCTGCAGTTACATGTTGTATTGTTTCAGGGTGCAGCAGCAGAAGATGGACGCCTGAAGAGGGGGGATCAAATCATTGCTGTGAATGGGCAGAGTTTAGAAGGGGTGACCCATGAGGAAGCGGTTGCTATTCTGAAAAGGACAAAAGGAACAGTCACTTTGACTGTTTTGTCGTGAACTGGCTGCCCGAAGGGGTAGGGTCAGTAAGACTATATTATTAACATTCCAAATAGCAAAGAGAATGGAAATGTTTATATAGCTGTCTTGCTCTTCCAGCTTCACAGGACTGTGTTACAACACTGAAGAAAAATAACATTTAACCATTTTTTTTGTATGCAATAGAAGTATTTCTCTTACTGTCAAACCATGGGGATAGAGTTACGTCAACTATGAAAAGACATAAATATTTTTGTTCTTAGTATTATAGTGAATGCTTGTAAGCACAAAAAGAAAACACAAATGAAACCACAAACAAACAAAAAACCAAGCAAACAAAAATAAACACTAAAACAACCAAAACTGAATGTTTGCATTAATAACCACACAACGAAACTGGAATGTTTTGCTAAGAGGCTTTGGATATTTGAAATACGTTGGAAAAATTATAAAGTCACCAAATCAACAAGGTGGTGGCACTGGCAGCAGTAGTCAGAAAACAGAAATAAGGTTATTGATGAAAGAAATTATTAACAAAATACAGAATTTTGTCAAAAGAAGGTAAAGTATGTGATCCGGAGGCAGATGATTAGTGGACTTAGATGCTTATCTGTACTATTTCACATTGCCTAAGTAGGAGGAGCTGGATGGGTGATTCAGGTGGGTTTTTTCGATTGTATAATTTGTGTGTTTAAATTTCTTAAGTCATGGTGTATCCAAAAAAAAAAGAAAACTGTTTTAATTTGGCTTAGGTTTGAGAGTTAAGGGGAAGGGTGCGTGTGTGGTTTTTTTTGAAAGAGTTCTTACACTCGGGACTGAAAAATCAGTTTGCTAGTGGAAACTGCTCCTGGTGAATGAGAGTGCCCAGTAACTGCAGTATTAGAAGAACTAGACCTTCTTTTATAATAATGGGGTTTTTTAGCCTCTGTGAAAGCAACGTTCCTAATATGAATTGTGTGTAAGCAAAGGTTGTCCTCTTTCAACATGCAAGATTAACTACAGGCTCAGTGCAGACATTTGTGCAAGCTGCTTTGAATCAGAGCCACAAATAAACCACTCAGGGCAGATTTGTTTAGCTGCAGATAAAGACTTGTGGATACTGGTTAAGCTAAGGTGGAAGTAGTTGATGTTATGGTGTTGCTGCCATTATAAGTAGCAACAAAGGTAAGAGTCCTTCTTGAACTAAGGAAGCCTAAAGCTGGGAGTTGAGTGTGTTTGGGTTATTAGTTTCAGAGGCACAAATACAAGATGTTGTCTAGGAACCATGATGCAACCATGGAGCTCTTCTTTGGGCAGCACCGTGGTCAATAAATTTTTCAATATTCTCAGTTTCCTAAGATGAGATCCTCACTAAAACTTTATCCAAAAACCACACTCACCGAAACCCTTAGCTGACTGAAGCCTGCCTTTGCCTCTGCTTGTTCACACAAGCTCTTAGGAATCTGGCAGAAAAAGACACACTTTGCCCATGACTTAGCTTCCTGCAGAAAAATTTCACCAAGTCTTTTGAGGGAGAAAGATACCTAGCTAATTACTATGCTAATTAGCAGCAAGACCCTTTGTTTTAATAAAAAAAAAAATAATAATAATGTAGCAAGGAGGCCACCGTGTCACTTGTCACTTAAGAGAATTCTGAACTGAAAATGATCAGGCCATCATTAGTGGAAGATACAAAAGACTAGCATTTGTTTTAGTGAAACACAAATGCATGTGAAATAGTATTAACAACTTAATAGCTGTGTCTTAAGTGAATTAACCAAAAATCCCTCCCTCTTTGTATCAACTGTTCCAGAAGTTACACTGTGGTAGGCTAAGATGAAAGAAAACAGAATGAACCATTACTGGATGCTCTTGTTACTGAATTCCTCTTCTATACCTCTTTCTTGGTTAGAGTGAGAAACACCTGCATACAGTAGCATATGTAAAGTCACTTTAAAATACTATATCTGTAACAGAAGTAGTGTACAGCTATTTTGTTACTATTACTGTATCTAAATGGAGGATTTAAGTGAATAAATTCCAGTCTGTGATGATGAAGAAATAAAGTTGCAGGTGTGTTTCTGGTTGCTTTACAATGGCATGCTTGAATTCCTCATTCTGTTGTGAAAGATTAATTCAAAA
>JAAGNO010020898.1:0-20590 GCA_033439905.1 Ceryle rudis | reverse complement strand
TTAACACAGAATTTGCAAAGCTTTCTGTATAATATATATATTTATATGAGAATTTCAAGATACTGCCCGTTATTTTTGCATCTCAACACTGAATTTCCTCTGCTGTTTATACAGCTTGGAAGGCTTCTGCCTAGATTTCTTCTGCCTTGGAAACTATAGTAGTTGTTACCTGCAAATTCCCCTCTCTCCCTGCTTATCTTCTCTTGTAGATGATTAAATCATTCTTTAAACATCAGCATATTTGGAGGTGCATCTTTCAGCTTCCCCACTGATAATTTATTGCCATCAGGAAAAACAAGCTTGTCCCTACTCCTTTCTGCCAACACTTCTACTTGTAGCCATGTACCTGGAAGCAGCAATATGTTTGCAGACCGGGAAATATATGTGTTCTGTGACTGCTTTACATTGCTCTGGGGATGCAAAGTAGATATAAACCCAGCTCAGCTGTCTGTCTAGCTCAGGTCAGGGTAGGAGATGCAAAGGAGATTGCTATAGAGCCTATGGCTTTGGAAAATCCAGAATAGACCAGCACTGAGTTATTTTCAGATTATATAGTATATTTAGGTACTACTGTTTTAATATAAACTGGGTGTTTAAGCTAAATATTCATCCTAGTGTGATGACCTCTTCATCTATGATCTCCTGAGCTGAATTTCTGTATGAGCAGGAGGTTTCAGTGTTAGTCTGAATGACTTCACAGCATGCTTTTTTTAAACCATACTCCATGTTCCTTGATGAGACCCACCAAAATCTCAGCCATAAACTGGAACCCTTAATTGTACAATGTCCATACTAACTTACAGGTAGAAATGTAATACCTTCATTCTCACCCACCCCTCCAAACTCTCTCAGTGTTTAGAACAGAAGGGTCTGCTGAGCTCCTGTCCATTCAGAAGTGACACAGGGGCTGAGTAGAGCTGTGTTCACAATTCAAACAGAGGAAATGTTATATTAGATGTATGCAGATAAGCAGCCTGTGCCAGCAGCTGCTCAGCTTCCAGCATCTGACAACTGCAAACCATACACTGTCATAAGGTGACCTGGCCAGAGTTTGATTTGTTTCCAGTATCAAAGGACACCGTTGGATTTTTTTCCTTTAAAGATACTGTCCAGGAAAGCCAAAAAGCCTGAAGAATGTATTGACTGTTAGTCTATGTAAAATAATGTTAAAATTAACTACAGCTGAGTTTGTATTTTGGGGGTATTTACTTAGCTTAATGAGGAATGTGATCAGTACTAATGGGGAAAGCACTGTGTTTTCTTATGTGTATGCAAATGTAAGTAATTAGCATGTGTAAATGAGGAGTAGGTGTCCAGGGGAAGGTTGATGTTTGCTTTCTATCACTTGTGCATGTTAATTATCAAAATAGAATTTGCAAATAGTGCTTTTTTTAAATTTTATTCCAAGGTTAATAATACAATTCAGTGAGCCTTAAAAAGGCCAGGCTTGCATTACAGCTTTGGCAACCTTCCCAAAATGTTCTAGAAACTCATAAGCTTTCCTGATCTAGGACACTGGAATTATTCACATGACAAGAAACTGGCCTTTTTCAAGATCTGGGCAGCTGATCTGGACATGTGTATATCTGATATGGACAGTATTATCAAACCCAAGATTAAATTTCAGGTTTCAGTAAAATCATCTCTCTTATGAGATGTGAACATCTCTCTTATGAGGAAAGGCTGAGAGACATGGGGCTGTTCAGCTGGAGAAGAGCAGCCTGAGAAGGGCTCTTAACAACACTGATCAAGAGTTAAAGGGCCCCCGGGGACAAGAGGATGGGACGACTCTTGTCAGTGGTGCCCTGTGATAAGATGAGGAGCAACAGGCACAAACTGGAACCCAGGAGGTTCCATCTGAACAGGAGGAGAAAATTCTTTCCTGTGAGGGTGATGGAGCCTGGTTCAGGCTGTCCAGAGAGGTTGTGGAGTCTCCTTCTCTGGAGAGATTCCAGAGCCACCTGGATAGTGGGATCCTGGGCCCCCTGCTCTGGGTGACCCTGCTGGAGCAGGGGGGGGTTGGACCAGGTGATCTCCAGAGGTCCTTTCCAAGCCCCACCATGCTGGGATTCTGTGATTCTCCGATCAATATCAGTTTTCCAGTGAAGAATTAAATTGTAGACAACTTACTCATATTTGTATGCCTGTATACCTGTGACCATGAATCAGTAATTTGTGAGTGAAGGGTTTGTACAGCTTTTCTAGAAAAAGAGCAACCATGAGGTTACTATTATTGAAATCAAGGACATTTCCTTGAATATGTGTATATAGGCACTTAAATTAAAACTCACAGATTAGAAAAACCTAGAATCAGAGTATCATTTTGGTTGAACGAGACCTTTAAAATCACTGAGTCCAACCCAGCACTGCCAAGTGCACTACTAAACCATATCCCTAAGTGCCACATCTACACAAAGTGCAGGGCTGGCACTTGGCTTTGTTGAACCTCATACCATTGGCCTTGGCCCATCAATCCATCCTGTCCACACCCATCTATAAAGCCTTAGCCTCAAGCAGACCAATACTGCTGCCCAACCTGATGAGCATGCACTCAATCCCCTGTACAGATCATTGAGAAAGATATTAAACAGAACTGGCCCCAGTACTGATCCCTGTGGAACACCACTTCTGATCAGCCACCAACCAGATTTAACTCCATTCACCACAACTCTTTAAGCCCAGCCATCCAGCCAGTTATTTATGGCTCAAAGAGTACGCCCATCCAAGCCATGAGCAGCCAGTTTCTCCAGGAGAATACTGTAGGAAACAGTGTCAAAAGGTTTACTAAAGTCTAGGAAGACAATATGCACAGCCTTTCCCTCATTCACTAAGTCATCTTGTCATAGAAGGAGAGTTAAGCAAGACCTGCCGTTCATAAACCCATGCTGACTGGGCCTAATTGCCTGGTTGTCCTGTATGTGTCGCATGATAGCACTCAAGATGGTCTGCTCCGTAACCTTCCCCAGCACCAAGGTCAGACTGACAGGTCTGTAGTTTCCTAGATCCTCCTTCTATCCCTTCTTGTAGACAGGTGTCATATTTGCTAACCTCCAGTCAACAGAGACCTCCCCAGTTAGCCCAAACTGCTGATAAATCTTGGTCATGTAAAGTTAAGACATTTTATCTCAGAACAAGTGTTCACCTGCTATGAATTGTCTTTTATTACATCAGTCGTGAGCACACATATCCTACAAAGAAATTGACACTATTAGACATGATTCAGCTTAGAGTCTGCAGCCTACTATACACACTAGACATGTGTCTATCACAGAGAGACTGTATTTCAAACACTGCAGGAAAATTTAAGGAAAACCCCACAAGATATTATTTTTTCTTTAACTCCCCCCCCCCTTTTTTTTCCTTTTCATCTATTTTTTCTCTATTTAGGCGTTAACTTTTAAAATTATGACTATGAGATAGGGTTTTTTCCAAGTAAGACTGAATTCTGGTCAGAGCTTATGATTTTGATAAAACTTTACTACTGTCAATGGCAAATAAGTAACCACATAAAAAAAAGGAGCTGAAGATGGGTAGAAAAACATTCAAAAAAATCTATCAGGTCACTGATAGAGATTTTACTTGACCACCTGTGAGTAACTGTTCCAAACCAAATCTTCTAATGGCTCCTAAAGTTTTCAATGCAAATATAACCTCACTATGTTCTGACATGATGAGCCCACTTCTGAGTGGCAGCCCCGAATTTCATACCTGAGCATGTTAAAGCTTCTTACATCAAGACAAGGGAACATGTCCTTCTACCTTCCAGAAGAGTGTGGGCAGAGATGGAGACAAGTTTACAATGGCTGGTTGGATAGAAGAGTCTAATTCATACCAGGTTGAGTGACCCTTCTGTACAATTGTCCTGGACATCCTTATTCAGTGAAAACTTCAAAGCCTTAACATACACATTTTCCTTTATCCAAAGAAAGGATTTTCCACATATTTGCATCCCGCTGTTTCCTAAGCAAACACTTTGCCTGTTGACTGGAACCGTAAGATTAGTGAAAGACTTGGAAATGAGAAAGGCACTTGCAGAGACAAACACCCTCTGAGAGGCACAAACAGGCCTTTCAGCTCCACAGAATACTGTCTCCAACTGTGGACACCATAGCTGAAGAAAAATATGGTTCAGCTGAAGGGAAACCAGAAAGGAGAACTGAGAGTTATCAAGTTGTTGACTGAACTGTTAAGCTGAAGGAAGAGGAGACAGAGGAAGAACAGACAGAGACCAATACCACCAGTATTGAGGGAGACAGTGAAACTGCCATGATACTTATTTAGAACAAAGTAGGTCATTTCTTTCAGAAATGGTACGAAAATTGTTGTCTTGGTCTGGGAAAAGAGGAAGGGACAAGCCCAGCTATTTAGACCCCTTCCATCAGTCCCTTTCTTTTTATATATTCATTTGGAATCCTAAAGTCGCATGAGAATCTATCATATATAATAGTCAATGAGAGAATGAGGGAATTGGATTTGCTCACTTTTCAGAAGAAAAGGCTTAGAGTAGATATTAATGCTGCCCACAACTACATAGCGGGAGGATTTGGATAAGACAGAGACAGATGCTTGTGAAGGGTGCACAGTCCAAGAATAAAAGGCAACAGACAAAAGTTGTTATCCAAGTAGAAAGAAACTTTTTCCACTATGAAGTTTGACAGGCACAGGAGCCCAGAGGGGTGGAGTCGTTTTTGTGAAGATACCCAAAATTCAGATTTGACCAGTTCCTCACTAGATGCCATCAACTTCACACAATGTCGTGGGAATGACACAATATTTTCCCATTAGTGAGTAGACACTGAATTACAACAGGAATTTGTCACTGCAACCATTAGCGCTGGCTAAAGTTAGGTAACCATCTCAGGGAGAAAATATAGCACAGCTGAGCAAAGCACCTGTGCAGCTACGTGAGTGCTGGGAAAGCACTAACATCCTGATTGACAGCCATGGCATTGATATGACAAGACAAGAAGAAAAAGCAACAGGAAGTGTTTTGTCTGCATTTCCACCTCTCACATAGTTGAGGACATGTCTCCAAGGGCTGCATTACTGTAAGTTAGACCTAAAGAGGAGGAAAACATTTCAGTCGCTTAAGTCATAATTTCTCCAACAGCTGATTACATACTTTACATTAGATAATTATTGGGCTAAAGAAACAGAATGGAAAAACAAGACATCAAAGGAAATAAACCTGCTTTCCTTACCCCTACCTAAATATCCTCACCAGCAGGCTACAAAGTCACAGCTTCCCTCCATGGGAACCAAACAAGCCTTGCTGGCTGCACAGGGTCTATGGTTGAGTATACTTATCATTAAGGTCATCTATGCAAAAAGTGCACATCACCAGCTTTCAAATGGCAGCTGTGTTTAGATCAATATCCTGGAAGACAGCTTACATAACTTTAATTTTCACCTCAGTCCATGGGAATAAAAAGCTGTGTCTTTCCACAGTCAGGCTTTAAGCACCAGCTTATAGGTTATTTTGCAAGGAATAAAGTTTCCCCTTCCTCTCAGTGTTAATGCCACAAGGATGAAGGGAGGCACTTATCTGAAGAAAAACCTTTTTGCTTACTGCTTAGGGCAGGTGAAGGAAGAGAAGAAGAAGTAGTTTTCTGAATTACTTGACTCTGGTGAAGCAGAAATACATCCTGGAGGCCAAACAGGTACATAGGATATTTAAAAAACATGAGTTGTCCTTTCTGGCTCAATATTAAAAGTGCATCAATGCACTGCATTGCACCAATCTGTCTCAAAGGTAACACATGTTTTCCAGGAGATTAGGCCTTGTGTGACATTTCTGTGTCCCTCAACTCCAGCTTAGTCAGTAAAGAATAAGTTAGCTCTGTAAAACAGGAGCTTAGCTTATCAGTCATCATCAACAATCTAGCCAAGTAAGTATGAAGTCTGTGCAATGCACCTAAGCAGACAGATCTTTGAGAGATGACACAAGCTGCAAAACAGGGGTCACAACACAGGCAAGTGATTTTCAGGCAAAGGTACTTTAGCCAAAGCTTCTTCATTAATGACAGAACTTTTTCCCCTTGAAGTGAGTGAATTTTTGTCATTGTCTTCAATGGAGTAAGGATTCAGGCAAAAAGCCTCATCTCAGGCTGTTCGAATTTAAAAATACAGCAGAGCTCAAGTCAGCAGAGGGATGGCCTTGAAAGAATGTGTTACATGTGTGAGAAGTGTGCTTGACCAACTAAATTGTCCTTCAGCTATTGTTTCAACAATTAATAGGCTGAAAATTGCAAATTTACACACACAAATTAACATTTTTTTTTCTTAATGGACTTAAACAAAGTTGCAGTTTTGCCATGGCCAGGGAGGGTAACTCTGGCCAGGCCATCCATGACCAAGTTGCTTTACTTCTGAAGTAAAATATGTTAGGTAAATCACACTTCAGATGATTTAAGATTTTTTTTTTCTTCAAAATATAAGTTATAATAAAATCAGACCATATCCAGCTACTCTATCTATAAAGAGGGGATTTCTCTCTATCTGAAGGTGAGGATTTCCCAATGAACATTGCTTTTATTCTTCCAAACATATTTTGATTTTGTCCAAGTCAGTAATTTATAATTTGAGACAGACCTATTGTGGCCTATATTCACATAACACAGGGTATAAAACTAGTAAATGATACCTAGAAATGGAAACTATTGAATACCTCTGGAAAAAAAAAATAGGCAACTCACACCCAGTAGGTCCATACAAGCATGCTATGCGGTGATTGATGCTTTCCAAAATAATCAAAATCATTGTGTCTGTTCAGCATGGAGGTATAGGAGGTCTGGCTTGCTACTATATCCATGAATCTTAACTATGAAACAGTTGTAAATGTGTGACCATAACATATTCTCTAGTTTTATCTAAAATTTCCCCCAGGGACATTCTCATCAGCATTTCTAGGACTCCTAAATGTTCAAATATTCTGTTTTAAAATACTGTCTATGTTGACCTTTTTTTGCTTGTTTGTTTTTCTAGCAGTATTTTGAAGACACATATGAAAACCCATAGTTATAAAGTAGTGCTAAATGAAATTCTTAGGGCTTTTATCATCTCATTCATAAATCAGTCAGTCTTGGAAGTCACTTAAGATTCATGCTGCCATTTCTTCTCTTGGAAGGCTCTGACACACAAACACAGTCTTCTTGCCATTAGAAACTTTATTTTGATTTCCTTCCTGAATTTATTCAGATTTAAGTAATTGACAGTAATTTTCAGCCCGTGATCTGCAGGCAGTGGGTAGACTACAGAGAGCTTCTAGAGGCCAGCACAGACTGAATGAATGTGTATTATTAACTTCATAGGATTCACAACTCCACTGGGAAAATTTTACATACCTACCAATAACATAAAGTATGGTAATCATTAATTCCTGTGTCAGGCATTAAATGTGTTACAGCTCAAATAGCTGCTTCCACACCCCCCCGTTTAACTCGGAAGTAGTAGAGTGGTAAGGAATCATTTTGGTGATACAAAGATATTTTAGTTTCTTGACATATATGACACATTTTTCATTCACCCAGTTGTACTCTTAGTCATTCCCTTCACTTGCAGAACAATTTTGAGATGGCAACCCTTTACACCATGTAGGGAGCAAGGTTTATCCTGAGTAGGTGTGAACAATAGTGCTGCTAACTGCCCGATTACATCACTTACTGCAGTGTCTGAGTTTTCCTTGGGGAACACTGTCATACAAATATTACTTGGGTTTAGCACTTAAATCCTTGTGAATATGGTTTATAAAGCACAAGCTGCAGGTATTGTAGCAGAACACAATGAAGCATTTCAGGTAATACTGGTATTTGAATGCATCTTTTAATAATTATCGGTTGGGTGCACAGCAACTATTAAAGAGAATACGGACAGGTTTTTTTTTCTTTTCCTCTGCAATAACAAAAGGCCATAAAATGTTCATGTCTAGCAATTCATTACTTTGACTTTGCTATGGGTAAAAAAAGCCCAGTAGTATTTAGAATGAAAGCAAATAGACTTAAACGAGTGTTGTCACACCATGTAAAATCTCTACACTACTCTCTGACTAAATGCAGCCAACATAATACCTAAAATACCTGACAACATCTATGTAAAACTCTCACAGAGATGTTTAGAAATGCTGATGTGTCAAAGGGCTCTTTTTTCTTAAAACCAACATGAGTTTGTGCTCTTAAATAAGAAATCAAGTTCATGGCAACAAACCTGTACAAGTGTTCAACTTAAGGAACATGTTTCATAGAAATGGTCTAAACCAATTTTCCACTACTGAGAATTTCTGATGAAAAGTAGATTTCTTGAGTTATATATATATTCTTGGATATTTATCAGAAAAAAAGAAACCCTGAAGTAAAACATAATTTCTCAGAAGAATAAAGCATTTGAGATGAGTTAAACAGCTGCCGATTTCAATTCTGGTGACCTGTTTCAAAATATATTTTCAATGGGGACTTTAAAGGATGTTTGGTGGCTATTTCACCTCAAAGGGAAATAAAATTAAAAAAAAAAAAAAAAAAAGAAAACCAAACCCAACCTTCAAATCTTAACACAAAATTGATATTCTTGAAGATAATTCTCCATTTTAAGAAAAAGCAGAATCTTCAGAATGAGAATTCACTGTCTTTGAAGAGTATATTAATGAACCTGGCTATTCTTAGTGCATTAAGTTAATCATGTGATAACCCCTCAGATGAAGTGCAGGACTGATACAGTACATCTATTTCAGTCCTCTAAAGTATGACAGATTGTAGAGAGACATTTTAACAAAGTCAGATCTTTGACTCTGCTTAATCCAAATCATTTGAAGTGGCTTTTATATAGCATAACTATTAAAAAAGATTTTAAAATAACAAATGAGAACTCTTTAGAAAGATAAAAACTTTCTTAAGGTACTACAAACCCAAAGCTTGGCCCTTACTGCATGAAGTTTCTAGAATAGATAAGTTCAATATTCTTTTCATTTATTTTCTTAGCATTCGTGTTATTGCAAGGTTGTCTCTTCAGGTTTTTTTTTTTTCAGTTACTATGAGAACAGCAGTTCCTTTCTAGGTAAAAGCAGTCATTTTCCAGAAAACTACATTACATTACACAATTTAATGCTCTAAGAAAAAAACTGATGTTGTAAATCATGTGTCGGGACTCAAGAAATAACTCACAACTTACTCTCAGTAAGGCTTGTCCTCCAAGAAAGAAGCTCTTGAGAAACGAATTCTATGGAACTAGAATCTCATGTTAATACTTTGTGAAAATCAGGCAAACTGACACAATCAATTCTCTTTACCAGTCATCTTTTCAGCTTTGAATTTAATAAAGTTAAAGTGTACATTTAATAGCAGTAATATGTGTAGTTATATCTATCATGCTTACATCACATCAGTTCTGAGAAAGTCACTTTTATAGGGATTTCCTTTTTCCTAATATGTTTTCCTAATATATGTTTGACAAAGCTAAACAGTTTCAGCCCTTAGTGATAAGACAAGGTCTAATGGTTTGAAACTGGAAGAGAGTAGATTTAAGACTGGAAATAAGAAGGAAATTCTTCACTCTGAGGATGGTGAACCAGTGGAACAGGTTGCCCAGGGAAGTTGCTCCATCCCTGGAAGTGTTCAAGGCCAGGTTGTACAGGGTTTTGAACAACCTGGTCTAGTGGGAGGTGTCCCTGCCCATGACAGGGGGTTTGAAACTGGGTAATCTTTAAGGTCCCTTCCAATCCAAACCATTCTATGATTCTTTAACAAAAGAACTTGCAATGTGTTCTATGTCCTGCTATTTTACCTGGTGATTTCAAGCCTAGGCAATCAGTGGTATAAGGACCTGCCACTGCATTTAATAGCTCCTGATACATACTAATTGAAAAAGTCTAGTAAGTTTTTGAACACATTCATTCAAATTTCCACAACTTTCTGGGCTACTTTGATTACATTCCATATGAAAAAGGAGTTCACTCTGTCTTGAGCTGCTTTCCTGATAATTGAATTGTGTATCCCCTTTTCTGTGTGTTTCAAGAAAGGAAGAAAAATGATTCCTTGTTCACTTTTTCATGTCATTCATTGTTTTCTATGTCTCTGATTGTGTCCATCCCAGTTGTTGCCAAGATAAATGAACTATTTTATTGGGTTCTTTCTTATTGCAGAAGGTGTTACACAGCTCTGGACATCTTTGTAATCTCTGTTTTGATTTTTACCCTCCTAAGGTGAATTATCCATTCTGAGATAACATAATTCTCAGGAGACATTACAGATGTAGCTTTAAATAGAAATGTGGTGGTTGTTGGGATCTCCATTCCCATCCTAAGATCCTTTCTGTCGCTAAACACCTTCTAAGTGCTGCACCAGTCTGCAGTGCCTCCAAGAGCCCTCCTCTGAGTGGCAACAATTAATGTAGAGCCTTTCACTGAGAATGGATATTTATGGTTGCATCTTTCCACTTGGGTTACTTTGTGTTTAGCAATGCTTACTTTCATCTGACATTCCCTCTTCCAGCTACTAATACCATAACTTAAATAAAAAAATATCCAAAGGAGTGACATTTGGTTCATACACTGCTTCTTCCAGTGTCCACTGAGGTCAGCAGAGAGAATTAGACAGGCTTTCAGTTGGACCCAGATCATATTAGGTTGCCATAGATTTTATAACATTTTCAAAGTGGAAAGCCACTTCTGAAATAAAAATGTTTTCCAACCATGTTCAGCAGCTGAGTTGCACATTCTGGAAATTAGAAGGGGGCTGTCTTACCCACAGAAAGACTGGATTGCAACACCACAAAAAAAAGAAAGTTATACCATAACACAGTTATTCAGATGCATTTTAATTCAAATTGGATGGGGCTGCGGGGGAGGAAATGTTGAAAGCCACAAAAATAGATTTTTTCCTCTCTTGCTTCACTGTAATTTAAAACATCAAACCATTTTTAATGAGTTTTAGTGAAACCAAGTCTTGGCTGTGACCTTCTAAACCAAACTCTAGCCTGGAGAAAATTCTCAAAGCTGATTTATAAATTACATAAAACAGGGAGGTTGATGCTGGAAACAGTGAGCTGTGGACAAGAATATGATATACTGTTACAATCTTATTTTAAACTTTTAATCTGTAGAGAGGGTCTGTAAGGTGTACTTACCTTGTACCCCAATGCTGAAATTCTGCATGAAAGTTAGTCTTTATAAAGCTAAATCTTTGATATTTTGCACTTGCCTAGAATCAAGGAAAAATCATATTACAAAATAAAACATACAGAAGGAAGCTCTTCGACAGAGGGACCTCCCTAAGAGTAATAACCTGCAAAAAGACCACTAAACTGCTTGTGTAGAAGGACAGCTTCTAGTCTTTTGTTGAACAACTGGTTTCTGCACTTTTTTATCATTCTAGTATAAGGCCAAATAAGATCATCAAGGTACAGACTCTCTTACTGTCAGTATGGACAGCACCTGTCCCTGTGGACACAGCGTAGGATCTCTAGGAGAAAACTGTCATGCAAATAATTAATAACGACTAAGCTGCATCAGTCATTTTTTCCTTGAGAGTTAGTAATAATAGGATTTTGCAATCATCAGGTCCACTGCATAACGCTGCCTTATTGATTTTCTTGTCAACTGTGCATACACTTGGGAACTTTTGTGCCAAAATGTAATTTGAGTTAAAGGTAAGGTCCATTACCTCATGGCCTCTGGAATTCTGCCTTGTAGAAGTCAAGGGCACAGGTACATCATATCACACCACCCATGGATTTTCTATCTGGTCTATTCTGCACCATTCCCCACCAGCTTTCTCAGCACCTCTAAGTGCCCTCTGTGGTGTGGTCTCCAATGAGCTACCTGCCTGTGTATTCTTATTTTCTCATTGAAATAGTTTTCCAGTTTTACCATAGTCCTCTTGGTCCCTGAATTTATCAGCTCTTGCAGATCATACTAGTCTCTAGAGTTTATCATTCCTTGGGAATCAGCACATGCATTTCCTCCCCTCACTCTTTGTTTTCTTGTAATTATTTCTCCATCCAAACCTATAGACTTCTATAGAATTTACATAAGCTCAGACAAAAGAAAATATAATGAGCCAAGAGTTAAAGTTAGGAAATAAAGTTGTGTAGATAAAGGAATTTTGGCTGAGAATCACTTTCCTTCTAAATTTTGACTTTAGGTAGGGTTGGTGTGCACATTTGAGTTTGTCATTTAAATGGTTCTCACAGGAGTTCACAGTACAGACCATCAAAGTATGTATTTTAGGTATCTCCTTGTGGTGAGATAAACTGCATGCTGTGGGAGCATTTCTTTCTTTCTGTTGACTGTAAAGGGAAGATCAACAGCTAGCTCAGAGGTAAACTACCTGCCTTGTAAATATGTCAAGTCCGATGAGCTGTCTCTGTCCTTCATTTCATTTTCCCACACACAGTGCATGAAAAGGACACCATGTTATGACTCTGCCCTGCATGACCTTGATGAATACAGATGTCTTGATTAATAACTGAAGTCTTGACTAATTAGTAATGAGCTGTATTCACCAACCCTCTTTGTAAGAATTTCACTGACTTCAAGCAAATGCTGTATGCACAAACCTCCTGGCAAAGCACAGACTTCAGCCCTTCAGATCCAGTTTAAAGCAACAACCTTTGTGATTACACTGAGCAAAACAGAGAGAAAAATTCAGCAACGCTGATGACAAACAGCACTCCAGGGAACAATAAAAAGAAAATAAAAAACAAATTCTGCACATAGTGGGACCAGTGGAAGTTGCTCCAGCTCCTAAAGAAAACGTGCTCTTTGCTTAACATATTGGTGATGGAGGTGGTGCTGGGCCTATTTTATGAACCTATTGTTTTCTTTGTGTGCTTTCTACTTCTGTACTTCATTTCCAAAATAAGTGGATGGGAGCCTGGAGATGTGGTGAATATTCCTCGCTCTGTTACTGACTCGCTTTAGTAAATGAAGAGGTCTCTTAACCTCCCGTTACCTCAAATATCACATTTGTGAAATGAGGCTTCTCCTTTTACCTCTATAAAACACTTTGGGACTTAAGGGAATATTATCACTCTATTCAATGCAAAGCCAACAACTTGAAACAAACAGTCCTGATGTTGGTGCTCACAATGAAAACCATGAGAACTATCCCTACCCAGAGATCAGTTACAGACTGTGAAAAAATCTAGGCTGTTGAAATATATTCTTTAGTTTTCTTGTCCACTCAAGAAAAAAAAATAAAAGCACTTCAAAGGGTCAGTTGCCTTGCCTAGAGCACTGAGATCTTAAAGCTTGTTGTACAACATGGCCACAGTTCCCAAGCTAGAGAGAGATCAAAACTGCAGCTTCGACAGCTCCTCTTTACAATAAAGCTAATCACATTAGTCACTTCATAGAAATAAATCTTCCATTTCCACTTCTCTCTGATTTTCCCTTTTCATTTTTATCTTTAACAGGTAATGATTTGAATTAAAATTTTTAGGTACAAGTTGGACAAGCTTGTGCCCGTGTCTGGGATAAGATGGCAAGGTAGAGGTGCTGGAAAGGTCACCACATTATTAGGGTAGGCTTAAAATCTGACCCAGTGGTTCATTAATCTACTTAAGGATATGTATCAGCTTCCACAGCATCCTGGTTTGAGGAAGTTCATTTCATTTCAAAGCTTCCTTCTTCATCACATAGAGGGAAATATAAAAAGAGAAAGAAAAAATAATGTAAACAGGAAAATATTTTTCACTGCTCTGAGTTTTTCTCATTGCAGACAAAGGAGAAGTCTTGTCTGATATTGCCTGAACCCTTCAATAAAAGCTGATGACAATATATCAAGGAAGAAATGATACAAGGCCAAGAAGCCAAAGCAGCTAAAGGTGCTGTCCTATCCTTAGCACTTTAATTCAGCTATCTGGGTCTGATTCTGTACAAGATTGTACACTGAGACCTCTGATGAAGGAGTTCGAATGTTTCCAATGCAGGATCACATACTGACTGAGCCTCCTGTTTAGTCCTTGCCACCTAATCTGCAATGCTTTGCATACATGTGTGCTATTTTCTTGTCTTGTATGTAGCACAGGATCCATTCCCTGATTTTGGTAGACTAACTGTGAAGATACAGATTAAGATAAATGTAAATATGCAGAGATGTGCTTGGCATTAAAGGCAAGTTTTCCTCTCCTCATCCAAAATTTAATATATATTAATGCATTCATTAATTCAGCAGATAGCAACTCTGTTTCCAAACACCTGGTCTAGCTTGTTTTCCTGACTAGTGGTGGGGGAGAGGAAAGAACTAAAAATTACTCTAGAAAAAGCAGTAAATGAATTCCCAAGGTCCACAAATATTTTCAGCTTCTGTTATGTGCAGTACATCAAACCAGTTTGTTGTCCCCTGAAGGAAGCTATTTATTCATGACAATATTAGTCTGGTTTTCCATTGTTTTCTCACTCTTTCCCTTCCAAAATACTTATTTCCCTACCTCCTTCACTTTAAAGGCATGGAACAAAATTTAACCTAAATAGTCAAATTGTACCAACATCCTTACTGCAGTCTCATGCAAATGAATACCCAAGGGAAATTGCGCTCAATTTAAGAGGACTCATTTCTGCTATAGTTTTTTTACCTGGGTAGAGGTCTATAAGCCTGCATGAAAAAGACAATGGTCTTTCATTTTTCTTCCATTTTACTATAATTGTTGTTGTTGTTACAATTGTTGCTACATCTGCAATTGCAGTTCAGGGCCAGAAACTTGCTGTTTATGAAAAATTAGAATGTGAAGCTTGTGGTCGAAGGAGCTGAACTTTTCAGAGAGATGTGAAGATCTCAGGTTCTGCTATTTGCGTCAGTGTGTGCCACAGCTTTTTCTGTCCTCGTTATAAGTTTAAGTACAAAAGTTTAAGGAAGCTTGTGCTGTCTGGCTCCCTGGTACAAAAGCAGAGGATTTGCCAAGCTGTTGTCACTGCCATAAGTCAAGGGGTGCTTTCAGTGAGGACTGTTAGGCTGGAAAAAGATCCTACCGTCAGAGACATGACATGAGGGGAGGAGTAGAATATCCCAGGTAGACTTTGCTTGCACTGATCAAGGAAATTAGAAATACTCTGGGTAAAATCAAATGCAAAACTTGTAGTGTAGGAGTGTCATTTGCTCAGCATGCCATGCCCTTACAGAACTGGGGAGGGAAGCCTACGTGCTCTCTTCACTGCTCTCCTCAGAATTTTGGTCAGAGTTGGAATCAAGTCTCCTCTCCTATATTAATAGAAACATGGACAACACTTTGATATGGGCTGTGTCTCCAAACTAATATCAGTAGTATTTCTACTTTGCAGATGAGGACATTGAGGCACAAAGCACTGAAGGGATATGGTCTGGATCTCATCATGGGAAAAAATTTGGTCTGCTCCATTTCCACCCCTATTTCCTATCAGAAAGAAAATAGAGGGTATATTAACTGTTATTTAAAAGGGAGAACCAAATGTGATATCTTTAAAAAAATTATATTTTCTTTTTTTGCTTATTTAAAGAATTGATAAAAAAAAGCAGCAAATATTTATGTTTTAGGTATCTGAAAATTATTGTCAGGCAATAATATGAGCAGTTGAAATGGGTCTTAGAGTCCCTTCCAAGGAACTCAGCATGGAAATAGCTCTAAAATTGCATAAACCAAGTACAGGCAGCACAAATTCCTAAATATATTAGAGCAACAATGTGCTATACAATGTGGCCACATGTGTTTGAAAGTGCAATAATAATAATAGGTCTCTCTGGAGAGATGTAGTATGACTCAGGCATCAGGCAAAGGTTATGATAGAGCTGTCACCTTTTAATATGTGATGCCAAAAAAAAAAAAAGGAGAAAATTCATAGCTCCCATCTCAGTCCATTTTAATTACATTGGGGGAGGAGCAGGTTGGCTGTGGAGAGTGAGCCACCGTATGCTGGTAATACCTGAACATACACAGACAAATACAATTAAACACTGCTATTACTGTGCCTAGGTCTATGCGCTGCCCTTTTTCCAGTACATATTTAGTAAGGTCAGTGGGAGAAAAAAAACCCAACCAAACAAACAACAGAGCAAGCAGTGTCTCTATGACTAGTTCTGGATCAATTGTCTTAACTGAAAATCTCAGACATATACCCAATACATGTATTAGTTTTAAACAAGAGATCCTTGTTTCTGCAAATGCATGCAGGTTTGTTTAGCCTCCCACATACAAATAATTTAATTGATTTCAAGTAGGGATGCTTTCACTGCTAGCATTGAACATCTGCTTAATGCTTGAAGGAGCAGCACCCTAATTTTCTTCTCTAAATAACCCTCATGATGTATAAAGCAATAACTGACAGACAATAACTGTGTAAAATTAATTTACTCCATATGTATTTATGAGGGTAAGAAAGAAAATTAACAGAGAAAGAAATGAAGTTTTCAAAATTCTGTGAGAGATGGTTTCACAAGAGATTCATAAACCATCTTATGAGCAGTATAAGATGTTTGGTCAGGGTATTTGTCCCATTCTCATCCCTCAGGTAATCCTAGTGTTTGTTGTAGGAATTAAGGAAAAGAGTAAGGGAAAATTGGTAGAATGGTCCTCCAGTTAAGGTGCTGAGCTGTGATTCAATGCCTTGTTCCCTTTCTATGACAGCAAACACCCTTTGTAACCTTGGGAGTTACTTTTCTATAAGCTATAGGAACAGCTGTCATTGCTGGACCTCTGTATACCTCAAAGCAACACCAGCCCCCAGTAATCCAGTGGAAAACCCTGCTCTTTTTAAGAGGACCTGTACAAGGATGTAAAGGTTCTTACTGCCACCTCCACTTAATATCAAATAGAGTTTTCTCACACAATGACCAAAATAATGCTAAAGTAAAGCAATACCCCTTGGCTCTGCTAATTTCATGATAAAAAAATTGCAAGGTGTACTTTAGCCCTATTCTCATTGGTTGGTTTCTTCATTTGTTTAGTTTCATATTATTTTTCAGGAAGGGCAGAAGTTGAGTACAAGAGGGACAGAAGTCTTGAAGACTCAAAAGTGAAAATAAGCAGAGTAGGAGCTCTTAGGAAACGTGATACTTCTTAGGGGGGGTACAAAGGAGGAGACCGAAATAGCATAATTGCAACATGTGCCTTTGGAAAATAACATGCAATAACTGCAGTTCAGGGCAGAGCCACAGGAGACTCCAGGTCAAGCTGCATGAACAACCTTAACTGTGGCATTTCCTGAGTTTTACTCATTTGACTTTACAGCTTGAGCTTTTTTTTTTTCCTTCTAGTTATTTTCTATTACATATATGAAACACATTCAACCTGCACATTATTCATCAATAGCTGGCTGTTTAAAAGGAAATGGTATAAAACCATGTGGGTTATATATGTCTGTGTGGCAAAAAATCACAGGAGTCATCATAATATCACAGAACCACAGAATCACAGAATATTTCTTAGGCCTTTTGTCTTGAGGAACTGCAGAGTGAAATATTGCCCTCCAATTACAAAAAAAAAAAAAAAGCTGTCTCGGTGTTACATGAAGAAATATCAGCCTTTAGCTCCAGTCATTGCGTTCATAGCCTCAGTAGCCCTCTATCCCAAAACAATATTTTACCACATTTTCCCTCCACAGTCACTATTTATAGGCTGGGATAGAGTGCAGACAGTGTGGTATGTTCTCTGCACATGGTGGTTTGTTTTATGTATATGAGAGGAACTTGAGGTTTGTTCCTAACAATTCAGGCAGCTTTATGTTATGCTCTCTGAACATGTACATCCAGAAAGCTTTTTCATAATATTTCTAGACAGAGTGGTGAAAGAGGAGTTTCTCATATCAAAGAAAAGGAGAAAAGCAGGCTCAGGGGAGACCTTCTCACTCTCTACAATTCCTTGAAAGGAAGTTGAAGAGAGTTGGGGTCAGTCTCTTCTCACAAGTAACAAGCTATAGAAAAAGAGGAAATGTCCTCAAGTTGTGCCAGGGGAGGTTTAGGTTGGATATTAGGAAAATTTCTTCCCTGAAAGGGTTTTCAAGACCTGGTCCAGGCTGCCCAGGGAGGTGGTGAAGTCACCATCCCTTGAAGTATTTAATGGCTGTGTCTACGTGGTGCTGAGGGAGATGATTTAGTGGTGAATTGGCAGTTTAATGGTTGAATTTAAAGGTCTCTTGCAACAAAAACTATTCTATGATTCGATGGTTCTGTGAAATGATACTGGGAAAACAAACAAACAGAACCCCACACCAAGGAAAACAAAACAAAATAAAACCCCCAAGAATACCACCGCCACCAAAACCAAACAAAAAACCAAACCCAAACAAACAAAAACCCACCAGAAGATATTCAGTCAATTTTCATTTTTTTCACATTACCAGCTGTGGAAGTCAAAACCACATCCATCCAAAAAACATCTGTTGAGGCACTCCAGTGAAGGTTTACATGGTAGTAATTGTAAACCTTGAGCCTAGATATATTATTTTTGGATAGGTGAAGTAAGGTGGGGGATCAAAGGGTCATAGGAAAGTTCAGGTTGAAAGGACCATCATGAGTCTCTGCTCAAAGCAAGACCAAATCTGAGATCAGAACAGGTTGCACAAGGCTTTGCCTAGCCTAGAGAAAGGCTGGAGACTGTGCAGCTCACCTGGGAATCCTGTTCTCATAGCTAAGCAGTGGATCTGTCTTCCTTTCCTTGTCTCTCAAGTCTGGATTTTTATCATGGAAAAAGTTCCTTTTGAAGAAGACCTCAGAGGTTCCTGTAGTCCAACCTCATACTCAAAAGCATATGTTGTCTTTCCAAGGGGATAGAGCACTGCATGACATATGTCATTGGTTATGAATCTTGATATCATAAAGGGAAAAGTATTTCCTCCTTTGTCACTTTTATGGAAAAGAGATCTTTGTTGTCACATACACTAATCCTCTCAAAACTGCCTATTTAGCTGTTGGATTAGCTCATTTAAATGTAACTGAAATTTTTAATAAGATGTTCCAAAGAAAGTTTTTAGTTCAGTGGAAGAACAAGGGAAGAACAGTAGCTACAAGGTAAGTAAGAGGATGAGAGGCAATTAGAAGATGTCAGTGGGCTGGGCTGAAGAAGAAGGAAAGAGGTTCTCCAAGGGGGACATTCAAGTAAGGGGTGTTGTCAATGATCTTGTTTAATGCTTTCACTAACAAACTTGGCAAAATTAGGAGTATGTTAATTAAACTGATGACAAAAAACTTGGAGAAATCACTGACACAGAGGAGTGTTGTCTACTGAAACAATTGAATAGGAACAGAAATAACAGAAATGGGATGAGAAGTTAATAATTAACTTTGAAGTTAATAAGGTCACACATTTGAAGATTAGAAACAATCAATCTAGTAAAGATTCAAGTTTTACTCTGCAAAGAGCTGACAGGAAAATATAACAAGGTGTATTAGTCCATCAGAGTATGGCTGTGAGCCACCAACATGGTAAGGCCATGGAAAAGATAATTCTAGGGGATATCAGACTGAATGATTCAAATAGATATGAGGGAAATTAATTGTGCTTTTCAAAGCAGAACTGTTTTCTCATTTGGAGCTGTGCATAGTGTTCTAGACACTCCTGTTCACTAAAGTTATTAAACATCTAACATTTTATTCTTGTTTGGCAGAAGAAGGAAATTAAAATGAGGTGCAAGTGAGAAAGAGAGATTCCACTTCGACTCCTGATATATTCTGAAAATAAAGAAGACTTGGACTAGGGGGAAGCATACAGACAGGCTTTAAATTTCAGATGTATAGGAGCAGCTAAGAAAACATGATCTAAAATTGCTCTTCATTGGTTCTTCCTCCCTTAATTTTCACAAAAATGTTATAAATACAGCCAATGTTCTAACAGAAAAACAAAACTTTGTTTTCTTAGAATAAAATCTCTTCTTTAAGCTCATCTGATGTCAAAAGAGAGCTGAGATCACTATGACAAGTATGGACATATTCTTTCTTTGGCAGCAATAGGTTCAAATGAGGGTGATTCAGCACTAAAACCATGGGATTTGCAACCTGGAACATGCTGGGGCTGTGAAAGGAGCTGGAGCACACTTCCAGATGGCCCACAAGAGGCAGTATGGGTGAAACAGTGAATGAAGAATAATTTCTTCTGATGGTGTCATCTAATGTGCCGCTTGACAAAAACATATTGATGCAGCTAAGGGAGACACATCCCACAATGCCAGATAGTTTCAGATTATCAACACAACATAGCAAACTGAGACTTGTGCTTTATTTCCCAGTTAACCCAATTTTTACCTTTTTTCCTAACAAGATGAGATGGTGTGTAAAATCCTGGAAATCAGTTTCTTTATTGTTTTCCCATAGTGTTTTCTGTCCTTTCTGGGTAAATGATAATGAGAATACAAACAAAACAAACAAACAAACAAACAAACAAACAAACAAACAAAAACCAACCAAAAACAAATCAGGAAAAAGACTTTTTCTAAGGTGCTAGTGGTGTCAGTGTGCTCAAGATGATGGTTAGACTGGTAGAAAACATAGAAACATAGTCTGGGTTGGAAGGGACTTCTAGAGGTCATCCAGTCCAAACCCCCTGCACTGAGCAGGGACATCCTCCAATACAGCAGGTTGCTCAGAGCTCTGTCAAGGCTCACCTTGAATGTCTCCAGGGATGGGGCCTCAACCACCTC
>JAAGNO010020897.1:0-31794 GCA_033439905.1 Ceryle rudis | reverse complement strand
TTTTTTCAACCCATTCTTTTCCCCTTCGAATTTGGAGAACCCTCTCCCTTCTTTTTCCACGGCTTACCCCTCCCCCACCCCTCCCCCCACCCCCCCCCCCCCCCCCCCCCATTACATAAATAAATAAAGGAAAGGAAAAATAAAAAGGGGACAGAGCCAAAATTTATTCTTGCCGATGAACATTAGTGGGAAGCGTATACAAACCTTCCTAACCACCCACACAGTGCTATAAAAATGTCTCAAGTTCTTTAAAGCACAGGAGGTCATCCAGCTGCCCTCTGCTTACACTGAATGTTCTTTTCTTTTCCAGTTTGGTCTCTTTCAAACATTTCCCAACAAACTTTCAAAGTCAAACTCTTCTCCAGCTTTCAGTGCTAACCACAAACAATTTCAACTTGGATTGTCAGAGGCAATTAACTTCTCGCACTTCCATCAATTTCCAATACAACTGTAAACTCCTAGTACATTTTGAAGACAAACTAAAGAACCCTGTTCATAGGAGGGATATTTACCACAGTAACAACAACAACCAATTAGCTGTTCTCACGAAGGGACTGACACAGTCTGCTCTTATTAGTCTACACTCATTTCAGCCAAAACCACTACATTGCATTACATCTACCACTGGCTTCACTGAAAGATACTTTTTGTGTGAATTTTGAAGGAAAGACAGCTCTATCAGTGCAGCATGATATCAAGGTGAGCACAAACTCAAAATAAATGCATTTTTACTTGATAGAGCTTGTCACATTCTCTCATCTACTTCCTCGAAACAGCCATCATTTTAGTATTATATACTGTATCTAGAATATATTATGGATATGATGCATTGTTCTTATATTAAAATGTACCCACATAGATAAATAGGTATTTCTACAGATATCTTGACCAGATATTCCTCTATCAACAGGGTTACTAAACCTCATTTATCAAGAAAAAAAAAAAAAACCAAACCAAAAAACCCACAACACACCTCAAAAACAAAGCCCTGTTGCCAGGCCTGAGCAATGCAATTGTTTATCTTTGCCTACAGAATCTACCTCATGTGGAAAAGATAAGCCGTTAGGGAATAAAAACTAAACATATTCACTTGACAATTTAATGCAGCATTCATTAAAAAAAAGTATGCATAATTCCTCTTTAAAGCCCTTTAGACTGAAGAGATCACAGTAAGAGCTGGAGACTCTTTATGGCAATTCTCTAGGTAGAAAAAACCCAACAGATAGACAGGCACCCAATGATTTGCCTACTTGGTTTTGCCAGTTGGTCTTGCTTCAGCCCAAGAACCCAGAGCTTCATTCTTTGTGTTGGAAAGCGAATTATTTTTGCTGTCTTTGCATTATAGGCACAAAATTTAATAACTGATGAGCCTGTTGAATTGTTTTACAAAGTTACAAGCAAACTCAACTTAAGATTTGTTGAGAATAGCTACTATGAGAATATCATGCTTTCACAAGTGCGATTTGAAACATCTTGACACTTGTTCCATTGCTTTCTTTTTTCTTAGGTGCATTGATGTCTGTGGTATTAGTTTTTAATAGGCAACATCCCATTTCATCTCTGCATACAGGGGTGCATCCCCTTTCCAGGCAGGGGTACAAGGGAATACTTTTTCCACAAGTACTGAAGGCAGTAGCACTGCTAACTCCCACAGAACTGTGTAGCTGAAAGTGGCTGCTTTACATTCTGCTTCAGGAGCTAGATCAGTCCCAGTCCTTCATATTCACCTTCACTGTTACGACAATTGCTACAAGGCACAGGAAAGACTAAGAGCTTGTACTGTAATTGCCAAGTGCACACTTCCCATCCACTGACTTGCAAATGCCAAAGGGCTAAATGAAGACTGTTCCCCACCTCTCATTTTAAGTGAACGTTTCATGAGAAAGGGTATTTGAATTTTCCATTGAATAAATACAATTAAAACTATATGTCAAAGATGGTAATCATTTGCTACCTAAAAAAAAAAAAATGCAGTGCCTTTTCAGGCTAGGTCTGCAAGAGAAGAAACCAGCAGCTGTTTGAGCACAGGAAAACTGCAACAGGTGGCTTGGTAGAAAGAGTTTGACAAAGTAGGCAAGCAAGTAACAGAAGGTAGGTTTGCTGGTAAAGAAATCCCAGTGGATTGGGCAAGAAGGTACAAAGGCAGGTTCATAGGATTCAGTCTGTCAAGCCTCTCAGAAATGAGAGCAAAAATGCCATAGCTGGACACTACATGCAAAAAGAAGTTCACAGGACGTTTATGTAGCACAGGCCAAGAGCCTGGTTTTTGTTGCAGTATTTTCCAATAAAAGGCAAGGTGGAGGTCACAGCCATGCTAGCTGGAGCCAGAAAAACAGAGCTACAAGTGGCCTAAAACAGAAAAGCAACAGCATTCAATGAATAGAAGGTATATCCACAGGTAATGGTATGTTACCTGTAGGAAGTACCCACATATATCCTAAAGGATTGACAAACAATGTTAGAAGAAGTTATTGCATTGCATATATTGTACTGACAGACACTGAGCGAGCCTCAAAACTCGTGAGGCTTAAATTAGTAGTATTAAAAGAATTAAAACAGCTCCAGATTAAGCTTCAAGTATTACTTCTTTAAACCTACTACTTAATAGATAAGAGTATGTTTCCCTTTTGCCAAATGAAAACGCATAACGATCACATAAATTTAAATGGAGTCCAATTATGTTCTCAGTTGTTCGCCCCAGTCTTGTGCAACTTGTCCGCAATACGAAAGTACTGAACTTCCCCAGGCTTTCAAATAAGCTTCACAGCACGAGTACAAAACATAAATACACCCAACTAAGCCTCGGAGAGATCTACTTTGGAGACCACCAAGACTTCACCTCCTCCGGTGTCAAAACCCCGGAGCAGCGCGGTGGCTCAATCCTCTCGAGAGGCGTTTCCAGCAGGCTGAGACGCTAAGGGGGCACTTCGGTCACGGCCCCTCACCGGCGCTGCAGGCCGAGGCCAGGGTCACCCGTGCCTGGGCTCATCAGTGAGAGGCTGAACCAAGCCCGAAGCCGCCCCGGGGAAGTGCATGATTGTGCAACAGCTCCTGCCGGCCCGGCCCCCGTGCCAGCGGGGACAGAGCCCCGTCGGGGAGACCGCGAAGGGTCAGCCGCGCTGCAACAGAAGGAAACCTGCGGTGACTCACCCGAGTACGGACCGAGAGCCGCGCGAGCACGCCGGGGGCTGCGACCCGAGGCTGCGCGCGGCGCGGACAGCCCCTCCAGCGGCGGGCGCCCCCCCGGCCGCTCCCTCAGGGGCCGGATCTGGCCCTCTCGCTCTCACTCGCCCCAGCTCCTCCGAGCTCTAACTCCTGCCCCCGCCCGAGGCTGCCCACAGCGGGCAGCTACCGCACAGGCGGCTGCCAGAGGCCCTGACTGACCTTTCCGCGACCGGCGCGGGCGGGAAGAGAACCGACCCGGCCCGACCCGGTCCGGCCCCCTCCCCCATCCCGGCAAGCGGGGCGGGGGCTACGGGGGCCTGAGCGGCCCCGCCTCCGACGTGACTCAGCGCGTTCGCAGGGGCGGGGCGGCGCCATGTGCTCTAACGCCCTCGTGACCGCCCGCCCCGCCCTTCGCCCGGACACTCGGCCGGGCCGGACCGGGCCGCGCCGGGCTCTGCGGGGGGAGGCGGGGGGTGCCGAGCCCCCGCCCGCGGCAGCTGCGCTCTTACCTGGGCGGCGGGGGGCAGCTCGATCTCCATCGCGCGAGGCCGGGGTTACGGGAAGGCCGGTGCAGAGCGGGGGCGGCTGGCCCGGCACCGCCTGCCCGCTCGCTCCGGCGCTGTTTGGGGACGGAAGCGGCCCGAGCCGGGCCGGGCCAGCGGCCGCCCCAGCGCTCCGCCCCGCCGCCGCCCAGCCACTCAGCGGCTGCGGGAGCCCGCGGAGGCGGCTCCTTTTCCGGCAGCGGCGGCCGCCGTGCCGGGAATCCCTCCCGCCCCCGGCGCTTTTGCTGCCTCGCCGCCTGGGACCCACTGCCTTTGCCTCCCCACGGGTCTGGACCCCGCCCTGCCACCGGTAACGGCCAGCGGCATCTTGGTGCGGCCGCACCGGGCAGGCATCGGTGTTCCCCGCTCAAGCCCTCGGGAGCGGTGGTGGCTCGGCGCCTTGTGCCTCAGCGCAGCTGCCGATCGCCTGTGTTACCACTGGTCTTGGTAACATTTTGTCAGCCTTTTGACTTCTCCAGCTGTTTACTATGCATCCAACAACATACCGTATTCCTCAGGCATAATAGAAAGCACCTGCCACAGCACACCTCAAAGTAGGAGGGAATGCTTTACAGCGGGCCTGGATCCCTACCCCGATGTCATAGTTTTCATTATTGGAGCCTTTTGTCTTAAATGACTTGTCATCATTTGGTACATGTCATTAATCAGAGAGCAAGCTGAATTCCACTGGGAAATAACAAGTGGCAGTCAAATCGTTAATCCATTCGCACAGTGAATACGGCTTTGTAAGGGTATGACTGCTGCCATTGTGTTCGTAGCCTGCTGACAGTACATGGCTATATATATACCTTTCAAATGACCCTTTGGTCATTCCTTGAGTCCATTTCTGAGGGTACTTTGAATGATCTAATATAACCAAATACCACAAAATTAGGACACTTATCAGCCGTAATAGAGGAACTAACTATTCCTTTGCAGGTGCTTATCTAGCTTCTGTGGCTGTCAGCCAGGGAGCTGCTACAGTCTCTCTCAGACTGGCACTAAGCCTGCTTTCGGTATTCACAACAGTTCAGCTGTGTTAGTGCAACCTGCTGATGTAAAACAGGGCTAGTATGAAGATCTCATTTTCATTTTTGCCCTTCAAGGTACAAGAGTGTGGCTTTAAAAATTAAAAATTACCACAAGTGTATACATTTGATAAATCTGTAATAATTAAAAAATTCTTTACACCATCAGGTTGCAGGTGGGTGTCTACTTAAAGATAATGCTTGCTGTAATTATATGAAATTGATATGTCCCTTTGAAGGAAGAAGAACCTGTAATGTAAGAGGATTTATTTTATGCATGTTTGATAACTATACTAGACAGAGTGGGAGCACTTCCCTTACAATGAAAGTTTAGTTAAAACGCATCCATAAAGTGACTAAACATATCACAGAGGTCTAAGCAGGACATGTGCTGCTTCACTGAATGAACTAGGTATGCTGAAGGAACTCTTATGATGCTATGGCTTTGCTTCCTTGTGGGGGAAAATGCACGGTGACAATAAATCATTTGTAATGGAGAAGCAGCAGCAACATTTTAAGTATATTCCTATGTATTACTTTTGTAGTACCACTTTATCCTGTCGTCTAAAAGTGAATCCAACTGAATCCAACCGAAAGGACTCTGTTGGAGACTCTGGAGAAACACAAGTGGGCTGTCACAAGTTAAAAAAACTTTGAGTACAGCTGCTGCCAGCTCCTTGCAAGTTATGTTTTTATTAAGTACCAGCTTTTGGCTTTTTCAGTATTGTAAAAGAAGCAGCAAGCAGACCACATTAGCACAAAATGAGTAATACACAATGTCAGTTCATGAAAAATTGCCCTGAAGCTATAAAGGTGTCTTTTCTACATGCTTTATTTAACAGAAAGGTAAAAAAAAAGCAAACATGGATCTTAGGCGTAGGCATAGATGGTATCATAGTGCAGAAATAGTATGCAAAGCTAAGCAGCTTGCTTGGAGCCTGGGGTTTAAAAAAAAAAAAAAAAAGGCAAGGACACTTTCTGGCCAGGCCAGATAAAAGAGCGTTGGCTATATATTTATTGTGTGTTCCTTGCTTAATTTATTTTTTTTTTTGCTTTCCTTATCTTCACACCTTGAGCTCAGGCAGACTGGTGCTTCATCTCTGATGAGAAGGCAGCCATGCAAACATCAGCTTAATGAAAATGCTGTATCTCACTGCACTACCCCACCGTATGGCACTGACGTTTGAATGAGGTGCATGGCATTAGGAGCTTTCTGAGACAAAGTATGGGCAATACTTTTGCAGTATTGTTATTTTGATTAGAAAGCCTGAAATATCTGGACACAAAGGCTTGTTTGTTAGTTGCCCTCTATAGCTTTTTATATAGTGACAGTTTCAAGAAAATGTTTTCAATTAACATTGCATCTTTCTAACCCTGGAGTTTGTTTGGGATATACTAACATCGCCATATGGTATACACAGAGGAATATGGGCCCACGTGTAACGCTTTGGTCTCCACTTGTAAATGTGAACTTTTGGCCAAGCACAGAAAAATCCAAATGTTTTTCCATTCGCTCTCTTCCTGTTAGTATATGTTGATTTTCCCTACATAACTTAAAATGCCTAGTCTGTATGTGGTGACACTCATTACTGCAATATTACAGCTTATGTGCCAACAAGATAGATAAAATTTGCAGGAAATTTGAAGTTGCTGAAGTAGTATCTTCAAGAAGAACCTATGGTGGTACTTCACCGAAGAGTAACAAAAAGTATAGAGAACTTTCCATGACACAAGTAATTAAAAATTTTATTAGTTGCTTATTTTTATATTAGACATTCTCATTATTCCTATTCTTGCGTTAGGTTTTTGTCAACAATAATATCTAGAAAAATGTTTATTTTATTATCAGAATTTATTCTAAAATATTTTTGTGCTTTTTTTTTTAATTATAGAAAAATTCAAAGTTCTGGCCATATTTTTAGATAATGGAATATTAAGAACATTTTGATGAAGTTCTTTCCACGGTATCTGCATAACAATTTATATTATTTTATATTAGAATAATTAAGAAGACAGAAACTTCATAGTGCCATCTACTGCTGAAAATACACATTTTAAAAACATTGCCAGTTTGGGTACCTTCAAATAAAAGGGCAATGGAGGAAAATACCTTTTGGAATAAAATCTTTCAAACCTCTGAAAAGTGCTGGAGACGAATCTTGACTTGACAAGTGAATTTTGGTCACACTGAATTCTTGAACTTTGAACCGGTGACTATTTTGACTGGGACTGTAATGAGAAATGACTCTGAGGATCTAGGATTTTGACTGGAAGGCTTTTCAATGTTAGATTTTTAATAAGAACTTTTTTTTTTTTTTTAAATTAGTCCTTGTGATGACATTATCAAAAAAAAACTGATAAAAGATTCAGTGAAACAAAATTCACTTTCACTCAGTGATAAGGAGACACCCTCTGTTTTACAGAGAGCTATGCACAAAATTTAAACCAAGGACCCTGGAATCAATACCACATGTGGCACAAGCTCTGTTCCCATCTAACATCACATGGATCCCTGCTCAGTTATTGGCATAGGATGATGTTCTCAGCCATGATGGTTGGAATTCATCTTCTCTAACCCTTCCTGTCTAAAAGTTAGATGAAGTTAATGTGCAGTCTAAAGTTCATTCTTCACTTCACAGAGAAGGCGCTGTCTCTGCTGGTTCAACTTTAGATTTGGCTCTGAGGAATCAGGAATTATCTTCTGCTGGTACCTGTCTCATCCTGTAGAATAAACTGACACTGAAATGCTTTGAATGTGTGATTGTCAGAGTTTCTATCTTGCTGCAGCTTGATGACTTAACCATAGAAATTAATTTCCTTTCAAGTTGAAAAATTCTTGAGAACAACGCATTTTAAACAGGTAAAAGAGCTTGTAATGACAATTCAGCCACTTTGTGGCAGTATTTTAGAAACCGTTGGAGACACTTTGTGTGTCCACCCAAGGAAAGTCCTTTCTGGTGCCCAGTGAGGGGCTCAGAGGGTTCGAGCTATTGACAGATTTGATTGGAGTGGTGACAATTTATAGCTATTGTAGCTGTTCAGGTATTTACCGTCAGGATCTTGTGCTTGCCATGGGGCTTGCTTGCCTTGCTGTGTGTTAGACTCTAGTCCTTTTAAGTGCTGCTTTTTGCTCTTGTTGTTTGCTGTAGGGCTTATCATCTCACCCAGCTCTGCCTGGGAGCATGCAGATAACAGCAATGGCCATATGCCTGGGCTGGCCGATGGCCAGGGCATCACTGCTGTGCCTGTGCTGCTGTGCTGGATAGGCTCCAATGTGAACCTGAGTCAAAGGGGCTGGACCTATGGATAAGTCCATATGGGAGTAGGACATCTTGAAGTATCTGTGGCTATGGATAAGTCCACACCAGAGCAGGTACACCTCAAAGCCTCTGTGGCCGTGGATAAATCCAGGCTGCAGCAGGTATACCCCTGAAGAGGCTATGGCCCATAAGTAAGTCCAAGCTGGAGCAGAGGCAAGGGAAGAGTACACTGCAGTGTCCAAAGGGTCCAGAGGTGAAAATGGGATATACCTTTAAATTGTTGTAACTTATGATTGAGTTGTATGTTAATAGGAAGTACTACAGCAAGAACCACCACAAGTGCAGGATGAGCCTTACAAGAAGTGGTGCAAGTGCAGCAGTGACCCAACCTGAGCTGGCTTTGGTGCCCAAAAACTCCATATAACAGACCACCTCTCTTGTCCTGAGTGACCACTATAACAGATAGAACTCAAGTCATGGACTAATTAACTCAACGGACATTTCATGGACATTTTATGGACATTTTACAGGGGTTGTCCATAGACTAAGGGAGTGCTATCTGTGTATATGTCAAAGGATGAGAAGAGGGAAAAAGGCTAATGAGGACCTGTTGGATAATGTGGGACCTGAACATGACCTAAATGGTATGGAATAAGGCGTGGAGGTTGTACTGGTTCTGGCTAGGATAGAGTTATTGTTCTTTATAGTAGCTTGTACGATGCTATGTTTTGCATTTGTGATGAAAATCATGTGATGAAAAATTTGTGATAAACCACTAAAGTTTGTGCTTCCCAGTGTGATACAGGGGACACCCACACTGTGACAGAGGAGGAAGGATGAGCACTCTCACCATTGGCTAGGTAATCATTTTGCTCATAGGTGCATGAATTACAAGTTACGAGTTAATGAATTACAAGTTATGAACTAGAGAACTTGTGAGTTAGAAACCCCATGATTTAAGTGACGAATTAGTGAACTCACATGCTAGACAGGACTGTACAAAGGGGACTGAGCCTTTGTTTGTCCTGTTTTCTTTCCTAATGACCTCATAAAATAGTTTAATTTACAGAGTAGGTTGTCCTATAAATTTGAGAGATCCAGACAGACCGTGAGTCATCTGTGGCCCTTCCCCTTATTAACTGTCCAAATATTCTAAAACTGATTCTTTTCCAAAGAGTGAACATGCAGGACTAGGGACACTCCTCTGAAAGGAACAGAGGAAATCCTTCACAACACTCAAGTTCTGTGTTGTTTGTCTACCCCAAATTCCTGTTTTCCTGTAAGGGCCTTGTCAAAGACCTCTGGTGCCTGTTCCTCTTCCTGGGGCAGTTATAGTCCACCTGGTTCTTCCCTCTTATTTCACTTGCTATGGCATAGGAACTTTTATTGTTAATGTGTGTCAGCTTAAATAATTAAAAGCAATGAACCCTGTGTCCCAGAAAACTAGAAATGTTGAAAATGTGCTGTTTCTCCTCAAAAGAAAGGCACAAACTCAAATCACAGTCAGTGGGAAAATGAATAAGCTGCTTGGCGATACAATGTACAACAAAATAGCATCATAAAAATGAAATTATTTAAGGTAATATTCAAATCAGTCATCATTGATTTAGTTTCCAATTATAGAAAGGTAATAGTATTAATGAACTGCCTCATTCACTGTGGTGGGAAAACAATTGAAAGTTTTAATGTCCTGCCATCTGCAGATAATAAATTACATGATACATGCTCCTAACTCAGCTAGAATTCTAATACTTGTTCTACCCAGGGCATGAAACAATATCAGCATGTCTGATGAAAGATACTTGTATGACCTCCTGAAGCCAAGACAGTCCTGGAACAATTCTAGAATAGAGTAACTGTTCTAGAAGTAAACATTGAAGTAAGATAAAATAGATGAAGGAACTTACTCCAGAACTAATGTCTCTGTATGTATATAATGATTTAAATTCAAGTTAAACGCTGTGAATAAAAATGTTTGCAACCCGCATTGTATAGAATGTACTGGGAATAGTTTTAAAAGACACAGTTTTGTCACTTCAACTGCTGAAGACAGACTAACTATACATACATGTATTACAAAGAACCTAAAGTGCATCATGTACTTTGGAGTCAGAACCCCTTGTCTGATACACTGTTGAACCCCCTCCCCCCCATCCTTTAAATGTTGGAATACGTTTATGCCATAGGTCAGCTGACCCCGCTCCTGCCTGCCTCTCTCTTTAAATTCTCAAGTGTTCCCAGGAGCTCAGTGAGCCTATGCATTTCTCAGATGCATACTATAACTGTTCATGGATTTTTTGTTGTATCTTCCACCCCCCAAAAAAATCCAGATGGTGTGAAAGCAAGAATAATACTGAGGTCTCTGCCTTTAACTTTCTGATGCAAGAGATAACGCAAACACTGGGTAGTATATCTGTCCTATCAAATTATGTCAGTATACTGGCAGTATCTATACAAATAGAATTAATAACTCAAATAATGTTTAATTTATGATACATCCATAATCTCTTCTAGGAAATAACTAATTCATCATTCTGTATGTCCTCTGCTAAAAAAAAAAAAGCATTTGCCTCCTGATAGTCACATGACATAGGAATATAATATGTTGTTTACTCCTTCAGCCTCTTGTCATGCCCCATATATTCTGTAACCCAGCAGCAGTCCCTTACTTACCATGTAAAATACGGGCAACCTGCTGACTATTCACACTGTTCTGCAAGAGCTGCTCTTGAAGCAGCCGCACACACAGTATTCTCTTCTTCTTGTCTGCAAGGCTGTTCTTCAGGCAGCCTGTTAGCCATCAGCAACCATCAGTGCTAAGCCTGTCCTGATGTATTTGGTGAGGTGCTAACTTCCACATGTGGTCAGGGTTGTGAAGATGGGCATAGGCAGGAGAGCAGATGCCAGTGCTGCGTAGGAATGCTCGTGCAGCCTCACTGCGAGCTAGGCAGCAGAGGTGATACCTTGAGCAAGTTGCACAGACTGGCTTCCAGTGTTGACATTTCTTCTATGCCTTAGCATGAAGGCAACAGAAATGCGGAAATCTCGGACTCATGATGTTTCTGCTGGTATTTTGCACGGTTCTTTTTTTATTCCTTCTAGTTTAACTGGCATCTCTTTTTTCTCTCCTGTCATTATGGTGTTGCCACCCATTAGCCTCACTCCTAATCTCATCTCCATTAGTATGCTATAGGGAGAGGGTAGCACACTTAGGCCTAGGGATTAATGAAGACTATATTTGAACAGGAGGCAGTATGAAGCAGTCAGTGTGATCCTCAGCACTACACTGGACTGTGTGCCTACTTTTTAGTTAAATATGTGGTAGAAACAGAGGTTTGTCTCTGGAATTGAGTTTCTGAGGAAGCAAAAGCTAAGCGTGATTCTCAGAATATAAATGCAACCCTCATTTTTATGCATGCTTTTGGGATCTGCTACTAGAGTAATTTGGCAGCTGCTGAGCAGCAGCTAACAAAGCAGTCTCGGGATCTCTGTCAGCCCATGACCCCTGACCCTTTTTTTCTATTTTGTATTTTTAAGTACTGTGTTCTAGAAGAAGTTGTCCGTTACAGGTTCCTCTTAATCACCCTTAAAGGTTTGGACAAGTTAAACATACACATGTATTTCCAAATAAACCTGGCCTCCAGGCACTGATTGTTTTCCTGGCTTTTTTTCAGAACTCTTTCTCATTTATCTTTTGTCTTTTTGATGGTGCTGTGGATATAACTGATATAATAGTATGATATATAATTTTAGACCAAAATCATAAAGAAAATGCCTTAACCTGATGCTGTTACAGCTCTTCATCTGGAGTCCAAAATGACGTTGCTCTTTTATCTTGCCATATACTGTGCAAACTCACATGTGGTTGCCCGGGGAGAAGAAGGACACTTTCCCATAATTCTATTTTCCAATTAATGATTTTCAGGCTATTTCTTCTACTGAAAAAATTATTTGGTTTATTTGCACACTATTTATCAATTTGCCTTATTCTAGATCAAAACTATTGCTTTTTGAGTGCATAATTTCTTTATACTCCATCTATAATTGCCTCTTCACTGGTATTTGCAGCTTTTTGCAATGTACAATTGTAAATGTCAGCAGCATGCTGAAGTTCATTTTCCTATGAAAAAACCTAACAAAAAATCAGTCCTCACACCCATATCTAGCATACCCCAAACATCTCCTCACAGTTCAATATATTTTATGTCTTAACAACACTGTACTGAGGTTCCCAGTGTACCCTGGGGTTTCCAGTGTATGGTAAGTCATGTTTGAGAGGGAGGACCCTATGTGGGAGCTAGAGCAGCAGTTTGGTAGCTGGCAGGAGGAGGCAGCTGGGCTGTAAGCAGCCTGAAAGCTTCTGAGGGAAATAGCTTGGTGCTGGCAGGGTGTCAGTAGTAGCAGCAGGAGGACATAAGGAAGCAGGAGACACAACAAAACTGCATATGTGACTGGCAGAAGATGTGTAAAATGGTCCCAACAAGGCCCACCCCATACGATCATAGCCCTCATTTGAGAATCAGCTGCAGGGCTGATAATGTTGCCACCGTTAAGAGTGAATTGTTCTGAAGGGAGCTGCCCTGTTTGTTCCGAGAAAGCCATAAAGCAGCCATGTTACTTCTGCAGACCCTGTGTGTTAAACGAGGACAGATTGGTAACCAGAGCCTACTGCGCCTGGCACATCCCCAGAGCCCCAGCTGGGAAGGGGCCTCCTTGCCCACTGTCAGGGGACAGGTGCTCCAAGACAAACTCACAGCTTTTCTAGAAAAACCAGCTTGAATTTATTTTTAAAGTAAGATTTTTACAGTATATAATTTGAAACCTTTAAAAAAAATCTACTACATTACATCTGCTGCCTTCTCTTCAGTCATTCCTTTTATAAATCTGAACAAACAAATCACTCCACTTCGCACAGCAAGATTTTTTTTAATAAGACCATAGTGTTTCTTGATTGTGGCCCTAGAACCTTCCAGATGTTGAGCGATCGTTGTGCAATTTTTCTAGTATTACTCACTAGGAACAGAAATTAGGCTTAAGAGAGACTGATGCCAAGTACCACTGTTTTCCTGTTGAAAATTAGTGAGATGTTTGGTTAATAAATGTTTCTCAGTTTCCCACATCTATTGTGATAATAATTTATTCTGTAATTACAGTAAGTGTATCACAAGCATTCCAGAAACTACAGCAGGCTGTAACTAGTATCCCTTGACCCCTGCAGTGAATGTAAATGACTTCCTGTATTCACTTACAGTTTCTTAATCAATTAAGAATCTAACTTTCAATCAAGCTATCTGTTTGCAAGGTCATAAAGGCTGTTCTTCTTAGCATGCAGCATATGTTACATTAGCTTGCAGACTGCTCACAAGTGCAAAAAGAGTGCCAGGGGTGTGTCACTTGAACACATACATTTTGTTTAGGTGAGCTGACAATATCAAGCAGAAAAAGCAGGCCTGGAGCAGCCCACATGCTAGAATTTATGATGTTGAGGAGCTCTAAAAGTCTTTTCATGTTATGCAAACTTAACAGGAATGAGAACTTTTCAGAATATGAGATTTTTACTGCAGTACATGCACGCATTTTTTTTCTGTGCTAATACAAACGGTCAGTTGGCTATATTAGTTGGCTAGCTTCTCAACAAACTAAATTCCTGGTACTCTGCCTGACTTCCTTGGAAAATTTGAAGCTGTTTTTAAGGAGGTTCCGTGAGAAAAAGCAACACAGTGAATTTCACTAACTTTGGATGGCTTATAAGGGAAAGGCTTGCAGTTATCCTCAGGCATGAACTTGATTACATGAAGAGTAAAGAATACAAAATAAATCATATGCTTTAATTTTAAATTACATTATTTGATGTAATAAGAACTTCCATACCAGATCAAATCTAAATTAGTTGTCTGCCAATAGTAATTCCCAGTTGTCTCTGAGGAAATTGCCCCATTCTTCAACCTCGTTTCCCCACTCTGCAAGTGTAATGGATAATTATGTAACAGCCTGACTATAGGGGAAGTTATTTTCTAACCTCAGGCTGGTGGCTGATTTATGCCCTGAACAGTGAACATTTATATCCATTATGAATTTTTATCAGGGCCAATCTAATTCCCCACATAAATGTATGAATATGTATATATAACCTTTTACTGAATCCTGCCAAGCACTTGGCCTCAATGATACAATTTGCCAGCATGTTTCACAGGCATATTACTATTGCCATTTTTAAATATATTGCCTTTTACTTTCATTATTACAAGCAGTGTTTACTTGGAGAATATATCTGTGGTAGCAAAAACCCCCAGTATCCTCTTCCCCAGCCACACCCTGCTCTGAACAGCTCTGAAACTGCGGCTGGAGCCTGGCTGCCCGTGCTGTACCAGAAGGCAGCAATCTCCAGCCTTCTGACGTTTCCTGCTCCATGCCCTCACAGACCAGACCTCACCTTTTACATTACAGGTCGATGAAAGGCAGGGGGATGATGCTTGCAGTAAAGTAAATGAAAAGGTTAAAGTGTCTCTAGGACTACTATCATTCTGCTGCACCATGACTTCCTGAATTTGCAAGTGTCATTACAATTTAATGTCAAGAGAAGAGTTTATTTTGGGGAGAATAAGTTGTTTTGCACTATGGGAAATGACTTTTGATTTATGTTGGGTCAGGACAAAAAGGTGGTGAAATCCTGGGGAGGGAGGGCTTAATCTTGGGGTGGGCTATTACAGCTACATTTTATTGTGGGACGAGGGTAGATTATCTTTGATTATGTGGAAATCGGTTATACCAGGTAGCAGAAGGTTACATTAGGAATGATTCTGAATAGAAAAGTAAGAACTATTTTACCTAAAAAAGGAATTTCACTGTGCATCTATGTAGGCTGACTGCTGTCAGAAAAAAAGTGGTTCGGTTTTGACTAGAAGCAAGAGAAGATGGGACAGACTGTAGGGAAGACCATGCAGAAGAAGCAAGAAAAGATGATGTTTTCCTTTCTCCTCTCAAATCTGGACATTACCGGTGGTATCTGCATTCACAGAAATTTGAAAGGCAGGCAATTCCCAAGTCTGGCAAAGGGAAGAGGCACCCTTTCAAATGAACCCTTGAATAAGCACCTGCAATGAAAAGAAGTCCATGAGATGGACATCAATAATCAATATATGAAAAATTTCAAGTGTGTGAATCCTCCTAATACACTCTCACTGAAGAAATACTATTATGCTGAAAAAGTTCATTTACAGAGAATGGGGGATATATGCAAAGCCAACAGCCACATGTGAAGGGGTTACAACAGACAGCCAAAGTCAAGAGGCAGTAACTGCATACAGAGAGCTCTGCTGTTCAGGGCCAGTATATGACATTGGTGGACTTAGCCATAAAGTTTCCATTTTGGTGTAAATTCTTTAGTTTGGGAGTGCTGAGACATAGTCTATTGTTGGTTCACTTAATCAGCTAATGAACAGCTGTGAAGATTTTATTTGTATTAAAATAAAAAAAAAAATAAAAAGGTAATTTAGATCTGAGGTTTTGGCTCTGGTCCCTTCCCAGCTTGTATTCAATACAAATTACTGCCCTAGAAACACGACATGTTCAATTTATCCTCCATTTTAGATGGCTGAAAAGTGCATGCATAATTCTGTGCATGCCACAGTTTCTGTGACAAATAGACCAACGAACTGAAGCGGCTAGGTAAGATACTTTATTTTAGTCACGAACCCACACCCAGCCTTAGTCTAAACACCAGGCAAAAATGACATTTGAGTTATTTGATTTGAATCAATGCCAAATTCAATCTTATGCAAACTCAGAAAGAGAGAGGAAAAAAAAGTCTTGGAATAAACCCAGTGATTTATGCGTGGGAACATAAGGCAATAACAAGCAGCGATCGATCCAATTGTAATGACAAGAGTGGAACACCATGAAAAATCTGAAAACTCTTCACTGGAGCTACTGTGACTGAGGGATTGGGAACAGGGTGATAATTTTGCACATGGATGACTACAAGAAAAGTAGACTCGGGGATTGGCATTCCCTATTCTACCTTCTATCAAAAACACTGGTCAAGCTCTGTATGCCGTAGTCCACTCACACTGCTGTGAGGTTCTCCATTGCTCAGTACAATGGAGGATCACAAATATTCCCATTCTGGAGAGAAAAAATAGAAAATAGTTATATCACACCTGTCTGAGAGAAATGTGTATCTTTTCATGGTCTAATTCCCAATAATGATGTTAAATTAAGACTTGTATCCAGAAATTATGACCCTTGGTGTTGAGCTCTGCTCTTCTGGGTCAGTCTACCTTCCCTGTTAGTGCCATCAGTTCAGGTGCTGGGAGGCAATGTCACCTGAATGTCCCCCAGGGAGAAAGCAGGACTGCCTAGACTTTTTGTCAGTGTTACACATCCCCCAGGGATAATGCTTTCCAGGATTATTTAATGCTCTGAAATAATGTTATTTTTCTTAGGGCTTTCTTTACTATGTAGCAAGACTTTCTACTAAGGCTATGTTTGCACAATCAAATGCTAGAGTTCTGCTCAGAAAGGCAGCCAAGACAACATTTTAGCTATACCTACTAATTCCAATATTCAACTCAACCAAAGAAAAAAGGCAGGGGGCAGTTTACTAGAAAGTTTGTTCCTGGAGTTCTCTTTGCCCACTGGTGCCCAGAGAGACTCTGAATGAGCTTCTGTGAAGTTATGCACAGAAAGGTCTGACTCCTTGTAGCTCTTTAAGCAATTTTGTCCCCAGATAGAGACCTATCTTCTAACCTGATGCCTCTCAGTGGATTTTTTTCCCCCTCTGAGTTGTCAGGCCAAACAGTTGTCCACTTTGTTGTTTGGCTGGTTGTTTTGGTTTGGTTGGTTTTTTGGTTTTTTTTTTTTTTTTATAGAAAGGCACCTGTTCAATTTTAGATACTGTTCAGCCTGTTCCACTTCAGTGGTCTGCACTGCTCCTGTGAGAACCCTGAGCTGCCAGCTCTCTTACGTGCTTTTCCCCAGCAGCCAATTTTGCATTGAAGCTCTTACGACTGAGCCAACTTCCATTCCTTCATAAAGGGATACCCACTTGTTATTGCAATTGAGGAGTTCCATAAGAGGCTTTTTAATGTCTCCAGAGTGTTGTTATGTGTGATAAAATCTTGAAGCCTTACCTAACACTTGTTCATGCGATATTCATTTATTGGCAAATTGCATTTGTTTCTGCTGTTGACAAATACTTTTAGGTTTATTTCTAATATTGTAAGTACATGATCAGATTAATACAGGACTCAATAAAATGTTACATGCTTTGTTTGAGTAGCAGGAGCATCTCAAAGACTGAAATTATTACATTATATACTGCCATCCTGTATTCTGACGTTCTAGATAATAGAAAAAATACACAATACATTTACAGCTTTTCACAAAATAGGATTTGGCTGTATGAGTGGAATATGCAAAGTTATTAATATATGTTTACTGCCATTTTATTTTCTTTCTTGTAAAATGTAAAATAGTCCTTAAAATAGCAAGTCTTACTGGTACCTCTGAATTAATCTGTTCTAAGGATCCATTCCTTTTAATTAGCGATTTGCGGGTAAAAAAACCCAAGACTACAGGTAAAATTCTGCTACAGCCAAGCCATTCTCTTTTTTGAGCACTAAGGCCCAATATGGACTGCAAGGAATAGCTCGGTTGCAAGGCAGCCTCTGAGCTGGAGTGGCATTGTCAGAGGAGTTGGACGCCAAATGCTCCTCGTTTGCAAAAAAGGGGTATGATAGAAAATAGGGAAGAAGCTGGAATCTCTGGCCCTTTGGAACACCTGTAGTCTGAACATAACTAGATCATCCCTGAGGCTGTTCCATTACGCACCAGAGTACTGGACACTTGGTTGAAAGAGAACCTAAAGTGACATTTACTTACAAAATGAAGAAAGCTAATCTAATATCTCTGCCCTGTAGCGTTTATTCAAAACGGGATTTAAAATGCAAAACCAATTTAATCTTTGTGGATGAAATAAGTACTGCACGCTCTTCTTCTGAAAATGGTCATTCCTTCATGATATGTTTATGAAAGAAGTCTTTTTGTACATACATACTTCCAATTGCTTCCACCAATTAACAGTATTTACCTCTGCCTTTTTATTATGTTATTGTTAATTCCATCTTCTTTCTATAGTTGTTTAGTATTGCAAGTCTGTAGAATTATTCTTAAACACAGCTTTGAACAATGGCTCTATAAAACCCAAGGGATTTATTCCATGCAGCTGCTGTTGCTTGAACGAAGCATAAGCAAGATAGGAAAAAGGGTGCCAAAAAATCACATACTAAGCTTAAGACACCTGGGGCAGGGCAGGAAATAGTACAAGCATATCAAGGTAACAGATGCCAAGACAGAAGGGCAGAATGGCAGAGAACATCAGCCTTACTTGCTTAGGAGCTTCCCCCAAGTTAGTTGCTTTCCACGCCAGAAACTTTCCATTCCACCTGCTTGGCATTTCTTAGCCCATTTGTACATACTTCTGCATCTGAATATACAGTAGTATTTGCCACCTCTGAAAGGCAAATGCTTGTGGCAGCCTTACGTGTGGCACCCATGGCAGTGCTCCTGTCTCCCAAGGCTACTTTCTATGGCTTACATGTGTAAAATACCATGGCACAGAGTTTAAACAACCTCCCTCTCTTGTGAAATGAGCCACTAGAATGATTTGAAAGAGCTTTTGCTTCTATAACAATACTTTTATAATAGTGTACTGCTTTTTAAACTTGCCTTCAGAAGGCAACGTGTGTGTTGCTGTCTGGTTGCATAACCTCCTGTTTCAGTAAGAGGAGAACATTAAAACTGTTTGCACAACACATTGCAGTCAGTGTTTAAATAATACAAAAAGCTTATTGAAAAGGACTTTGTCATTTCAAAATCTTAAATGCTTTGCTAAGACTGTTAATGCTATATTATTTACTTTATCTGATGGAGAGTTCCCTGACAGTTTTCTTAGTCTTCTAGCAGAGAGTCATACTTTCTTAATTTATATTCTTTGCTGTGTTGCCATCCAAGAGATTTTCAGACAGAAAAAGTTAATTTGCTACATATGAGGTATATAACAGTAATTCAGATAGTGCTAGAAATTATATCAAATGCAGCAGGAAACTGTTTTCTGTAATCTCTGTACTACCGTAATTTCTGACGGGGCACCCAGATACCTCCCTGATGACTAAATAGCACTGGCTATAAATTACAGGAAAAGCAGAAGGAAAACTACTGCAAACAGAGCAGGTATGGGAGGAGAACTGACACCTACTGTGTCTTCAGTTCCTGGAGATGTTGGTTAGCTAAACCTGTGACTGGTCAGTCTAAGCCTCTTAAGCACCCCAGGTTCCAGCTTTTGAGGGTCTGCCAGTGGTGGCCATACTGCGTTAGACTGCACAGTGTCCTAGCAATGGATGAAAGTTTGTTGTTTCCATTCCTAGTTTGTTTTCTGTTAGATAGTTCATTTTGTCCTTCTGAGACCTTCATACTGATGCTCAAAGATGCCTGTCCATCAGCCTGTCTGTGCTGGGAACTACCTACTGTCTAAAAGTTAATGGTGGGAGACAAAACATCAGTGATAATTCTAAGCATGTGAGCTGTACCTGTCCTCTCCAGATGAGTAACTGTACATTGCAGTACCATGTCTGAGCTGCTGGGTTAATCCCAAATGTGAACTTTGGAGAAAATACTAGCTCAAGTTTAGACTTTTACATTCCTATCTGGAGCACCCTCTTGACCATCTAAAGTCACAGGTATTAGGCAGAATTGCAACCACCAGGTGCAGCTGGAGCCAGTTAAACCTGCCGTGCTCTTGGGAACAGCAAAAAACATTCAGAGAAATAACAAGATCAGGGAGTGGCAGATAGAGTTTCATTGAACAAAACTTCAAGGCAGTTAACCTTAGTATTTCTAAACTTTTCCACGGATACAAAGCCTACCATTTCTGTTATTACAGCCTTTCACACTCCTAGTAGAAGTAAAACACCACACAACCCTGGAGCACACACTACACTTCTCGGAGACCTTGTATATATTTTCCTCCTCAAGAAGAGTTGTTTGAAGAAAAGGGAGATCCACTACAGAGCAGAATAATCAGGCCTTGAATTTAAAGTTATCATAGGTTTCTGGTTTATGTTTTATCAATTCTGCCTTTCCTTTAAAGCATCCATCTGCAGGGCTATAAATGTTTATTTTCTGTTACCAAGAGCAGTTGGCCATCTGCTGGGTAAAAGGAAAGCTGTGCTTCGGTGCATTTGGAAGCAAAGGTCACAAATAGCACACCTCAGTCATTTGCCAATAACATGTTTAAGCTGCGTCTGGTCACAAAATCTTTTGTTAACCCCCCCTGCTCAGTTTACCAGGTTTTCTCAGACCAGAACTCAGTACGGTGCAAATTTAAATGGCTTTCACACAGATATGCTGTCTATGTGAGATTCTTGCTGTCATGAGATGTGGCATGACAAATGAAAAGATCTCACCAGATTTTATGGAGCAGCTTCAGCCTCTGCATTCCAACACGAGGTGGAAATGTCTGTGCTATCTGGGGGCTCCAGGATCCTGTGCTTGCTCTGTGTCTGGCCTATGCTGAGACTACTGGCAGGGATTTGCAGGGCTGAGGACACCACATCAAAAGCTCATCACAGAGGTACTGATTTGGATCAGCTCATCACAGTTCATCTCTCCAGAAGCCTGGGACACGTTTGTGCGCAGGGGCTGCTCACTCCAGAGTCTTGCTCCAAAATTTAGTACATCTTAGAGTCCTGAGGACAGTGTACAGGGTAAGATGGAGTGAAAAATTAAGGGTGGATGAGGAAAAAAAAAAATACTGGAAAGCTTTTCTGTTAAATCCAGTGAAAACATAGCTGTCTGAAATCTCAGGTGAGACTGACAAGGCATAAAAATCAAGTTTGCCTGTTCTAACACAAGCAACAATGCCATACAAGTCAATTAAGAGCTACAGAAGTCAGGAAAGCTTGTCAATTCTGGGATACATGATTATCATCAGGAAAAGAAACCTAAGGCAAATAGTTTTCCCTTTTTAATTTTTAACAGAGTTTAGAGACTAAATAAAATATAAGTAGACACTACAACAAAAGTGTTTAGAAAATACTTTGCTGATAAACAAATACACACTTCAGTTAAATATAAAATAACTGCTAAAAAGCCTTCTGTAGAAGGAATGTGCTTTGTCTGTGCATTCCTGCTTCAAGAGCAAAGAACTCTCCATTGAAGAACCAAAAGCAGTGCTTTCTGCTCTGAGAGTTGAAGAGTTTGAATGATGTACTGAGCAGAAAATGAGGAATTCAAACATCTTATTGGAGGAATAAGGCAGAAATGATCTCTAACCATTTGAGGAAAAATTCAAACACAGAAGAAAAACTCAAATTAGGGACTCGAGAACAGGCATTTCAGCTCTGTCTTGCTTTCCTGGAGTCTCACCCTCTCCATTTCAAATGAAATTTGGTATTTAAATAGGGGTGAGGCAGTTTTAACGCTTTTGGCCCAAGCTGCTTTGTACCAAGATGTCCAGGGTAAGTACTCCCATTGTCACAGCAAGACAATCATCCTGATAAATGTCTCAGTTTTCTAACTTTCCCTCTCCCGAATTTATTATTGTGTTTTTATTCTTCCTTCAGTCACTAGGTTGTACTATTATCCCTAACTGCCCTCTTAAAACTAATCCATACATTGGCCAGGAGGGAGTGCTCTAGCAGAGAGCCAACACTATTATCCTAAAGTCTTCCTGTTCCAGCAAGCTTGGGAATGATTGCCCTGAGGTTTCTCACCAAGCTGCTTTCACTTGACAAGAGCGTGAAGTATCACTTAGTACTTCTTTTTATGCCTAGTCATCAGGTATATTTACAGTAGTACTTTCTCCCTCGAAGTTTGGCACTGTTTTCGTTGCCTCCACTTTCTGTTTTACAACTGTTTCTTTTGCCCCTAAATTTCCAGTGCTGCAGTGCTGAGAAGATGTGAACACAAGGACAGTTTGGTTTTTCACTTCTCAATACACAAAGAATGTTGTGTTAAACAGAAAATAAATTCTATTTCTCTCAGAGTTGAGAATGCCTACCTTCTTCAGTGGTATCATTGCATGTAATGGAGCAGTAAGCTGCTCCCCTATCAAACAAAGCAAGCAGTAGAGATTAATTATCTCACAAATATTTTGGAGAATCAAGCAGTTCACCCATTTGTGCTGCTCCATTTCCCATGTTTTCAGCTGAAAGAGCAGGCTGCTGTCTAAATTGATGGCATCCTTTTCAGCTGAGACCAGCTTAATCTATTTTGTGTTCTTCAAAAAAGGAGCTCCCTTTGTTATCCCTTGTATGCACCGCATTTCTCTGTTAAAAGAGAACACTGGTGAACAGCCTTGGCTTGACAGTGCCCAAGACTGGAGTCCCCTGGTCTGGCAAGGCAGCAGCAGTAAGAGCATTTAAGGTATCCTGCCGGTGCATATTCCACAGGATGAACCGAAGCCATTCTTTATATACTTAAACTTCTACAATACAATAATCAAATCACATCATCACCAAGGAGAAAAAAATTTAAAAAGTTAAAATCAACAAACAATCAATAATTCCAGAAGGGAAGGGGAGACAGTCTGCCAGGCTGCCTGCCAGTTACGCTCACAATTCAGTCTGCTCTGGCAGTGCTTGCTTACTTATAGGTAATGATGCTTTTTAATGGTTCCTACCTATGACTGTCCACTCTACACTTCTCCAGGAGGCTCGCTCTCATCACAAAGACAGTTTAGCTGCCTGTGGAGCAGCTGCTGAACTGCTCCAGTTTATAGCCTTGCATATTCAGATAAATTGCCACTCATTCCTCTTAATATACTATGCCGTAATATACAAAATCCTGAAATCATCCTTTTTTACTAGCATCTTTGATGTTAAAACTGTATTTTAAAAACTGCAACAGATTTGCATCTGAGCAGAAATGTTGTTTTTACTGCTACAAATACTCTGTTCAGCTGCCTTTGACTCCCCAGCCAAAATTATAGTTGAATCAACATTTGTTTTGTTTCACAGAATGACAGAATTAGCTACATTTGTTCAAACTTCCTTAATTTACTACTTGATTTCATTATTATCACTTCAGATGGTCTCCTCCTGGTTTTAATTTTTCCTATGGAGCAAAACTAAAGAGCTTAGACCCAGGTCTGGGGAAGGGAGAATGAAAATGAGGTGTGGGAGCTGCATGCTTCTGCCCAAACCACGTACATATGTGTGTTGCACAATGATTATGTATTGGCGTAATGATAATTTAGCTGAATGTAAACCAGGAAATCACTTCCTTTCTGCTGTGGTTAGCCACGAGTGCAACACCACGTGGTGGATGGCACTCAACAGCCTGTGGTTAAGTTCCCTGCTCACAGCTCCATGCCTCCGGTTCCTCTGCAATTCCTCCTTCCCATTACTTAATTCCTCAAGGAACAGCAGAGGTACAGAAGAAAGCTGGTACAAGGACACAGAAGGTCTTGTGCTCATGGACTGGCAGTCTCCTGCTGAAGCTTTCTGTGGCAACATAAAGTTGCTTAGGGTGCTTGATCCTCTCTTGGCACACCGCATGAAGAGAGACCATCAGATGCCTAGTAGCACCAACTGTTTCTGTCTACACTCTGCCTGACTCTAATCTATTATCATCTTTACATGTTCTCTTACGATTCTGAAGCATGTCTTTTACATATATCAAAAACAATGCAGAGGCTTCAGGGTAGTTGTATAGTGTCTGCCCTTTTCACAAAGCATCCATCATGCACTAGGAAATTCGGATGTTTAATAAAATTATCTCTTATTAGCTATAAAAGCTTAACTTTCTATTAGTAGCTACCTTTACAGCACAACTGTACTATTGTATGGAGTAATATAAGATCATATGAGGATAATCTATGTATTATGGAAACAGAATTAACAGTTTTAATCTAAGATGTAGATGTTTCATTCTGCTTTGACATCTAGTTCCCTCAAGATCATTGAAAAACCTATACTTTTAAGCAAAGGGGAAAAAAAAAATTAAAAATCAACTGTTTTGTGTGAAAAGTGACCAAAACAATGGCAGTATCTGAAGAGTACCCTAAAAGTAGAATCAAATACTTCAGTCAAATGCAAGTCACATTAAAAGAGTATTTGTACAGCTTTAACTGAAATATGTTAAACATTTCTGCTAAGTTATCTGATAAATGTCCATTTTCCAGCAGTATTCTGTAACAAGATTCAGTCAAGAACTACACAAATACACTAAGCTCTTCATCAGCACCTTTTTCATATTTTAATTAAGCAAGTAAAAATCCAACAGATTTAAATTATGTTCAGGCACCATAAGCCCTCTCCATACCCTTCTATTTCTTCTCCTCCTGAGATGCTATTTCTCACCCAGAAGTTGTAGAGCTCATCATACCTATAATCTTCTCAAAAGGTTACACAGGGATTGAGTTTCTAATTAAAACCCTATCAATGTTCTCTTCTACAATACAGTTTATAGGTTATATACCCTTAGGAGTAAAACAATGCTTATTAGAACCGATAATATGTCTAGGGACACAAGCAAGGGAAATACAGACTTAAGCAAATGCTGTTATTAGATTGTTTCCTCTTGCTCCTCTAGATTCTGAGAAATTGTGTCAGACTAGGAGAACTTTTGTGCATCAAACTACATATTTGGAATGGATTATTTAACAAAACGCTATAATACAATCTAGTTTCCAGTATCTCCCCAGAGGATCAGATGTACATAGAGATCCCAGCAGTATCCGGAGCTGATCTCACACTCCACACACACATTACAGCACAGGGGACAGGACAGTGCCAGATACAGGATTATGATTATCAGGACAAATTCTTGAACTTGATTAGCATTTACTACATCCAGCTTCTCCTGCCTCAATTCCCCATGGAATGTTTCTCTACTGTCTGCTGGCTATCAAAGCAATATATTTTGGGAAAATATAGAAGCGCATTTTTCCTTTCCAAGTACACATTAACTATCCAAACAAGGAGAGTATCATAATTATATGCATTAAATGTCTCAAAAGGAAACTACCAACTCTCTTCAGAAGCTTATAAACTGGGCTGAGAAAGGCAATGCTCCTTCTTAAAAGGGGATTTCCAGAGTTGCAACACTTCCTGCCAGACTCTTCCATGGCAGGGCATAAACCTGGAATTAAAAATGAAGGTTCTAAAAGTAAATAAAGAAAACTGAGAATAGTTATGAGATGAAGTCACCAAGACAAAATGCAGGTGGTACAGGAGTGGTAACAGCCAGGAAAGTGTACAGGCAGATAGTTTTGGAAGCTCTCTTGTCATGCTGGGCAGTTACATTTCACTTTAACTAACAGCTCTCTTAAAGGGGAAGGAATGAAAGTCTTGGGGCAGTAAAAAAGAGCATGCAAACCACACTTGAGTTCTTCTGGGATATGCACCTTGAAAGCTAACTGTCTGTAAATGCCAAAGTCTGCTTACTTTCACCAACAAAGCCACAGGAAGCTGTATGTGGTAATGATGTTTGGTTTTACCGAATTGCCTCAAATAAATATGAAAGCTTTTTTTTCTCATTACGGGCTTTAGACATATGTTATGCAAGAGTTGAAACTGGGAAGCTTGTAGTCCTTCAGTTATGTGGATGCAGCAGGACTGTCATTCCAGCAGAATGGAGGTGAAATGAGTTCACTGGGAACCTGCAAAGCATGTACATTGATAAACAAATCTGCCACTATTGCTACCAGTGATAGAGTTTAACTGGCTTTACTACCAGAAGTAGTGATAAGATACAAATAGAAATGTGTCTTACTCAGTTTGCAAAGGCCAAGCTTGAACTGATTGATGCACAAATGCATCTGTGCATACAGCTAACAATTTAGCAGGTATTTGTCTTTCATGAAAAATGTGATATACAGAAAAGTCAGATCCAGAGTTGTTACTAGTACATAGATAATATTATATTACTACTAATTCCACCTTGGGACACTGGTGGCAGGGTTAATGAAGTCATAGCAGTTTCATAGAGGAGACAATAGGCATTTTTTTAATACACTCTGGACAATGATTTAGCATTTGCTTCTCAGTGATCAGCTCTTGTTCAGATACAAACTTTTTTCTAAATTCCAGCACTTCCAAGCTGTTCAGATCATCTTGATAACTGAAAGCTGAAATAGTTTGATTATATTTGATCCTTTCCCTCTTAACCAGGAAAGTTGACCACCGTGTACAAAAACATGCGTATTTTTTGTATGGTTAAAGAGAGAACATGCTGCCTACTAACTGTTTCCATATAAAAAAGGTGAACTTGTTGAAGATCCCTTGATAGATGGTTTCATTTGCGGTCATGCTCTGTAGGCTTTTATCACCTTTTTCCTAGTCTCAGTTTCTCCTAACCTTTCAAAATCCACTCCGATCCTTACCAATGGCTTAAGGTCCTGCAGACTTCTTCCTAGCTGTAAGCTCTGAGACCTGGGCCTTTCTTGTTCTATGGCACTGGGGCCTAAAAGCTGAGCCTTGTACTGCCATAAGCTGCTGATGGATGGATGGATGGATGGATGGATGGATGGATGGATGAATGGATGGATGAATGGAGGGTATGGTGCCTTTCCCCCAGATTCTTTGCTGGCTCTAAAAATGGCACAAAGCCTTAGTAGGTCTTAGACAAATGGGTTCCTTTCAGGAAAAGAGAGTGTCCAACAGAGAGCTGCAAAGATGATTAAGGGACTGGAACATCTCTCTTATGAGGAAAGGCTAAGAGATCTGGGGTTGTTTAGCCTGGAGAAGACTGAGAAGGGTTCTTATGAATGTTTACAAATATCCAAAGGGTGGGTGTCAAGTAGAAGGAGACAGTCTCTTTTCAGTGGTGCCCTGTCATAGGATAAGAGGTAATGGTCACAAGCTGGAACACAGGAAGTTCCACCTCACCCTCTTCCCTATGAGGGTGACAGAGCCCTGGAACAGTCTGTCCAGAGAGATTGTGGACTCTCCTTAGAGACTTTCAAAACCTGCCTGGATATGTTCCTGTGTGGCCTGCTCTGGCAGAGGGGTCGGACTCAATGATTTCCAGAGATCACTTGAACCTCTACCATTCTGTGATTCTATGAAAACTTCTTGGCCCATTCAAATATCAATAAAACGCCTCCCAGAGCATGAATTAGTTGGTGTTGAATGACATGTTAATTAATGGGTGTAAGCTTTCTTTTTCTTTTTATTTCTCTGGTGAAAAAATGACTAATCCAGAGGTGATCTCAAATGCTTATGCCCTTTTCCCCCTTTTATTGCCTCATCAGCTTCTGAGCCCATGATTCAGCTGTGAATGTCCCACACCCATCCTGTACCTAGGGCAGCCAAAACCCCACCTCTTCTGTAGGTGGTGGCTTTTTGTACAGGGGTACAGAACAAAAAGGTGTTCTAATGTATTGGTGTCAATCATATCTGAACAATAGTTGAACAGGAGAAAGCAAAAACATCTAAACCGCACCTTACTCAAGCAGGCATTTCCTTCTGTTTTAACCTTGCAAGTAGTCCCATGAAATTAAGACTCTTGAAAAAAAGTTTCTGATTTTCTGTCTTTTTAGAAAGCAAAGGATACTTTACATTCATTTTCTCATTGGCTGCTATTATGATAATGTTACTCTCCTGCCCTCAGAAGCAGTGAGGTGAATTATGAATTACCTCATAATATAAAGCTGTGCTATTTTAAAAGTGAAAAATAAATATAAAATCCCACAGCTTTTCTGCTATAACAGCACAGGCACATATTATAGCACTGGCAACTCCTGCTAATTTCAGCTGGGACCAGGAACTTTCTCAGGTTTCAATAAAATTTCTTTGAAATTTTTCAGAATTCTTTTTACTTTTACGTTGAATATACTACTCTACATTCTAGATGTGCGTACAGTCGCTATTTCAGCAGCTTCTAAGCTGATGAAGCTTCTAAGGCTGGATGTGTATCTCATCACTTCATTTTCCACAGCTGATACCTACATCTCAAGGGCTCTCATGCTACATTAGGTGATTTTCAACAATCTGTTCAAGAACTTCATTCATTCAAGGCAAGAAAATTTATCAGAAGAGTCTTTTGTTTTCACAGCCTGTGTATAGGTTGCCCAAGAGTGCAGACTTCACCCTTAGCAGCATGTTGCCTCTGTGCTTTCCCAGGGGACTACTGCATTATAGAGCTCTGAGACACCTTGATACGAAGTCCACTCCAAAAGGTTAAAATATTTTGGCTACTTTATTTTGTATTACTCTGTAAACTCTCCTTAAAACTGTATGTCTTGAAAATGCCAACGTGCAGGATTCTGGACATGCAGGTCTTTGGCAACATGAGGAATATCACATCAAGCTAGCACCTACTGATGCTTGTAGATGCACGCAGGTATGTGGGAAGGACAGCTCATGCAATGGGAAGTGCTGCCACTTTGGCTTGGCAATTTTTAGCATACTCGTCTACATTCTGTCCGCATCCAGGGCTAAACTGTAGCAGTTGCTCTGTCATTCAGTAACCCCACCCCAGCCAAGAAGGAGAGATCAGGAATAGGAGAGAAGACCCACAGGTTGAAGTGAAAACAGATTTAATGAAATAGCAAAACTGCAAAACTATACCATAGAATCATAGAATCATCTAGGTTGGAAAATTCTTCTTAAATGTTCAACCTAAACCTCCCCTGGCACAATGTGAGGCCATTTGCTCTTGTCCTGTCACTCGTTACTTGGGAGAAGAGACTGGCTCTCTACAACCTTCAATGCCAGTATAAAGTAAACGAAGTTATACTCAGCCTGGTAAATGTACAGTCGTCCCTATAAACAGGAGCACAGTTCTCAGAAGCAGAAGAGCCCAAGTGGGAGATCGTCCCTCCTCAGCAAACTTTCCCCTTTATACTGAGCATGATGTTTATGTGCCGGAATACATCCATGAGCCAGCTTGGGGTGGCTCCCCTGGCTGACTCCAAACTGCTAATGCCTGCAAACCATGGCAGGCCTATGATGCTGTCCCAGCAAAACCGGGACAATACTTCAAACTACCACATTCTAGATCTGCTGGTGTTTTTACTGAAATCAGTTCTCGTTGGTATCATAACGTGGTACATTACTTTCACAATTGCTGTGTTTCCTAATTTTTCTTTTTGGCATTTCTACTTATCAGATAGCCTTTCTAGGAATCAATGAGACCTGTTTTGTTGTGGGTTTTTTTGTGTGTGGTTTTTTTTTTTAAATATGCCAGTAGTTCACCTCAGCCAAATGATGAAAACCAGGAACCTCATGATCTGCCAGTGTATTTTGTTACTGCTTCTTTTTGTGAAGATTGCCATCCTCCCAGGGGTGGCAGCTGAGGAATGCATGCAGAGCACTGGCAGGAACTCAGCATTCTTACTGTAAGCAAAGACCCCTCTTGCACAAATCCAAGGTGGTGCTTAGCTAAACCTTTGCTCTCTGTAAGACAAGGGCTCTCACTGGTTTTCAAACCATACCACTATGCCTCACCTACCCCCAATTAAATCTTCAGCCACACAGACACTTGAAAATTAATTGGCAACTTCTTGGAGAATTAAGTTTTGAGCTGGTAACAAATACTGCTTAACAGATACTAGCTGAATTCAATTTTTTACTGGGAACCTCTATGACTATGATCAAATAAATGAGCAACAGGCTCATTATTGTTCCTTACAAGTGACTGTGATACGAAGAATCATTCCAGGAAAATCTAAAGCCTACTACAATGAATAGAGTATCTCTTCGCCGCCAATCAGCAATGCAGAAAGATTTAGATAACTGTGACTTAAAGTCCCCCCAGCTGTATCCAGAACTCCAGTAAACAATGTGAATGGGAACTCAACTGAGGCCCGTGTTTGCTCCCTACAGACTGCCTCCACAGCAGCAGACAGTTAAATGTGCGTATATGCATGAGTTAATGTAGTATACAAATTATTCACAGGGGGAGAATTTAACTCCATAACCAAACTATCAAACTGCCTGAACAGCTGTTTATGTTGCAGTAATACCAGGAACCTAACCTAAAGCTAAGACTCCATCGCAACTAGTGCAATTCTTGCCCCAGAAAAATTAAGAGTTTTCTAGTCAAAGTACACAGAGTGCATAAAGTCAATTAACAACAGTGAGAATAAAGGCAAAACAAATAGTAACAATACCTGGGTGGCTTTTATATACTTCTTTTCATCAGTAGGTCTTACAGGGGTTGATCCTATATTGTCACACAGTCCTTCGTGTATTTATCTTCAGATCAGCCTCTCTAGGGAGATAGTTATCCCTGGTTTATACATGGGGAGCTAAGACTCAAAGAGGCACGGAGATGAACTGAATTCTCACTGCTTGTGCACTGCATACTGCTCCCTGGAGAACTTAAGGCTAGATGCCGCTCCCTGGAGAACATTCTCCTAGTTGCTTAGCTAATGGAAAGGTATCATGTTAAAGTATCGTGGGAGAAATAGGTCCCTGAATGAGATATGAGAGAGGGTAAGAGTTTTATCAACTTTCATGTGATCTTATTTCATACATATAACATAACGAACATAGGGTGTGTGAAGAAAGAATGAACAAATAAATCAGCGATAGGCAAAATGCCGTTATGAAAATATTTGTAGTCACACAGATATTAGCATTCCACTACGAGACTTCCAAAAAGCTGCTCAGTGCCATCCAACTTCAAAAACTGATGATGGAAGTAGGTCCTTGTGACAATTGAGTAGGCTTCAACAGTGTGAGGTATTTCACATCACAGGGAAAAGAAGTTAGAATTAATCTGAGTAGGTAATTTAGCCCAGCACCTCGCTCTGAGCAGAACTTAGAAAGGTATCATTGTCCGTTCTTAACACTACTGAAGGTGACTTCATTCTCTACTTAGGCAGACTACAACAGCTTTTAATTTGCACTGCCATCAGGAAGTCTAATGCTAACACTGAAGTTGTATCTTGCAGTTTGAGCTCATTCCTTCTCAGCAACATAGCCAACACATGAAGGGCAGATTGATTGCTCCTTTTCACTTCATAGCACTCTTCTACATATTTGAAGACTCATAACCTATCTTCCTCAGTCTTCAATGGACTCAGTTTGTTCAGCCTTTTTTCATTCTCTGATGAAAAAAACTCCACCTTCTTCTCATCTGTCTCTCCCCTTAAACCCTAATTCTTCTGTCTCTTTGAAGTGATGCTACAGGGTCAATCCCAGCTATTTCCACAGCTTTTATAGTCACGATTGAGTTCTGTACCCAGCGATGGCTATGCTGGCTACAGTAGTGGGTACATTCCCAGCAGTCAGTCAGCGCTCATTTAGTGGTGTGGGTTTACTGGATCATCTGGAGCCTCTTTTCTAGCAATGTACGGTGTGGGAAGTGCAGCCAGTTTACACAGGCAGAGGCATTTGGCTCAGCAGCACTTCACTCACCAGGGTTTTGTGTTCCTGTCAACAATGATGATAAAATCTGTAACGCCTTTCGGATTATCTTGTCACCTCACCAACCTATTTCTTAAGTAACTCACCCCTGTTATTACCATTAACTAGCATTTCATCATTAACTTAGGCAACGCTTGTCTTTAAAGAATGCACCCCTTTGTGTTCTCTCAGGTCTGTTTAATGATCTAAGGGGGCTATAATTATTAGTACAAGAGGTGAGAAATCTCCAGTAAAGCTTTTTTTCTTCTCGTGACGTCACGTATGCCCTGAACTGCTGAGGGCAGCGGCTATTCCGGCGGGCTGCTCAAGGAAACAGGCCTCGGCTTCGGCGCCCTAGCAAAACGCTCGTCCTCCGCTGCCCTCTGAGGAACGGCCGCCAAGCGCAGCCGACTCACCACCGCAGGCAGCGAGCGAGCGAGCG
>JAAGNO010020896.1:5776-39283 GCA_033439905.1 Ceryle rudis | reverse complement strand
TCTTTTTTTCTTTTTTTTTAACAGGTGTTGTATGTTTGTCTCCTGCATGTAAGTACCAAGACATGTCTATGTTACGTTTTTGAGTTGAATTAAGTCTCCATACCAACTGTGAGAAAACTAAGACAGTATTAAGGAAGTTATGTTTTTCTTGACAAGCATGAGAGTCAGGGTAGTTCCAGACTTGCATGCACCTGTGATGCCCCTAGGAACTGGTATTTCCAAAGATCCAAAATTGCCATAAAAGACAAATTCACAGTGATTGCTGGACCATCTCATTTTACTCTCTCAACAGGTGCTAGTTAGTCTCAAAGCAAAAGAGAAAACTAATAAAATGACAGCCAATGACTTGTTTTGGAAGTGAGAAAACAGCTCTAGGGTGGTGGTTTTTTTGTTGTTTTTTTTTTTTTTTATACTATTTCAGAGCAGAGCAAGCCATTTTCAGCAAAATAGGAAGTCAATCCGCAGCATGGTAACAATTAGTTAAACAAACCTTACTCTACTCAGTAGTACACTGCAGCCCGTAGTCTTTTTAAAGGAATGTACTGGTTGCCTTGTGCAGCTTATTTATAGCAAATTAAATGGGTCAGATAGAAGATTGCTTTTGGTGTCAAGACAGACACTGACAGCTCCGGTGCTGCTTTTTATCCACACGACAACAGTGCAGAAAATGAACATCAATAAAGATTACATTAAATTAACCATCAGATGCAAAATAACTTCTAAAAAGGGACTTCTGCAATTGTTTGTAAGATCCTATAAGAGAATGGATCATGAATGTGAAATTGATGACTTGATATTTTAATAAGAGTTTTTAAAATTGTAAGTAAGATTCTTCTATTTTTTTTTTTTTCTCTAAAACACAAGCCTGGATAATGCCACACTTGTAAATCCAGCAAAGCAGAAACAGTAAGGGTGTATTAGCACAGGTGACAAAAAAAAAGCCCAACAAGAAGTAAGACTTGTACAAGATAGTTTTAGAGCAGTACAATCAGAGCTTTACTACCAGGAAAAAGGAGGTGAGAATTTGAGTGAATTTTAAACTCTTTGCAGATAGACTAATAGAAGTCAGACCACACAGGATGTAAAAATGCACCACCTTCGGACCAAGGTGTCCATGTAGAACAGCACACATTTGTGAGGGACTTTGAGACTGCTGGAGAATTTCTTTTGCTTGTTAGCTCTCTGAAGGGTCATTGTGTCCGTGTCAATTCAAAGGCTGTCCTGGAGTCAGTCTAAACGTATGGATGTTTTATCAGCTATTTCTGGGAAAATACAATGTCGTCAAAGTATCTTCAGTCTTTCTTCTTTAATGTTTGCAGTTCAATGATACAGAGACTCGTGCAGAGCTAGCAGATACTAAGGGTAAATGGCTCAGTTAAATTTGCTGCTGCACAATGAATATTTTAAACTCAGAAATTATCTTGAGTATATTCTCCCAGCATCCTGATAGGAGGAGGAAAGTTGGGAGCAGGAACTTGGTGGAGTCCTCCCATCCAATCTCACTGGCAGTCAGCTGTGGTGCTTATTCAGTCTTGTAAGAGGCTCTGGAGATGAGTGGTAAGTTAAAGCAAAAATACTCTACAGCCCAAAGAAAGTGAATGTGAAGGCCAAAAATACGGAAATGCTTCCTGGAAAACAGATGCCTGTATACCCTCCAGGATTTGAGCCTTTTAACTTTTATATTGCATCCTGTAAAAGTGCCATCTGAATTAAATAGTGTCTTTCAGCTTTATGTAACTTTTGTCAGCCATTTTTGATTGGTGTTAACTGCAAGTTATTTTCTTACTGTAGCATGAAATAGTCTAGCTTTGTATTACAAACATTTTAATTTCTGTTAGGGCTTGCAGCTACAGTAGCATGTGTTCAGATTTGAATGTTTTAAGTTTCAAGACTGTACTGTGTTTCTTTGAGTCACACAGCATATTAAGCAAGTATACTAAAGAAATGTACATTTAATTTTATGCGTGGTTTTGATATTTTTAAAAAACAGATGTAAGCAAATCTGTCAGGGGCTCTTGCTGATATACAGATGTGTTGTTTATGTGGAAGCTGTACCTTTCACTTGGTAGACAGAGGACAAACATAGAGCACTCGGTGTCATTTTACCATTAGCAGATGAAGACATGAACACAGAGAAGGTGGTGTGTTTGTACCTTATGGCTTTGAGGAGGCAACACTTCTGGCCTTGCAAAAGCAATTCTGAAAGTAATGTTGCCTGCTTAAAAGTAAAATGTCAGCATAAAGGTGCTGTTTACCACTGTTAGTATTGCTTCCCGTGAAACTGTTTTTTTTCTTAAAGGGATTTGGCTTGCATTCAAAATTCTTTGTTTTGAAAGACAAAAATTGATAGATCATTTTAAGCTCCTTTTCTCACTTCACAGTACATGGCGTTTTGCCTTTTACATTAGAGGAGTATAATTTGTCACAAGCAGGTGTGACATGTAACTTTGTAAGCTGCATGCAGGACCTTCAGTGAAAACCTGTCTCTGGGTTGGTGATACATGCACCCGCACAATAGCATGGACAAAACAAACACTTATTATTCGGAAGCATCCTCCTCTATTCACAGAAACCATTTTGCCCTATGAACTTTTATACAGTTTGCACTTTTTATGGCTGACTCATTTTAGGTGATATAGAAACAGAGTTTTAAAAAAGTGACAAGTACTTTTCAAGCTTTGTCTATTTTTCTGGTTAAGTGTGATTCTTGGGTACTTTGTTAACGGAAAAACATAAGGCAAAATGTCGCCATTTAGAAAAATCACACAATTTATTGTATAAAAGGACTATACTATTCTTTTTAAAAATACTAGAATATGCAGTTATGTTAAATAGCTTACAACAAAGATTTATCAGAGGCTTTTGTGATGCAAATGTAAAATCCAGAATGGTTTTTTTTCTCTGTTTCTTAGGGTTAACCTTTGACCACTTTCAAGGTAACTTGTTCTTATTGGAATACTGCATTTAGCGCACGTTGTGTAGACAGGTTTTATGCATGCTTTATGGTTTTATGGGTTGATCAGAAATTGAGTGTTTTGTTCTGTAAAAGCACTTTACATTCCACAAGTAGTTGAATGATTATTCAGGCTGAAGTGAGTTGCTTACAGAAGGGCATGTGAAGTATTAACTGGTTTGGTGCAAAGTCCTTCTCAAGGCACACTGTTGCTGCCTTCAATTTTATCCTGAATATCATGGCTTTGCTCAGGAAAGGAAACTCGGTTATTGTTACATGCTGCTGTAATTGGGACAGGAATCTACCCAAATAAAACTAGACACAGATAGAGCTGTGCTAGTCCTTTAGTATAAAAACATAATTTGTATTTTCATTTCCAGTCAGTGAATGCTCTGTTGCTCAACTCAAAGAGCTTGTCATGTAAATGAAGTACTGTCTTCAAATTCTTCAGCTATTAAATATATGAAATTTAGAATTTTACCATTTTCAGTTGATTAATACCAGTTAGTACATTTGTATGTTGTTAGTATGTGTTTCAGTCAGTCAGAGTGGAATTTCAAGAATGACTAGCTGCAATCTAAACATGTCTATTTCAATTGGCATGAATAAACAGCATGTTTTAAAATAGTACCTCAAAACTATATTGTAAATTGGTTATTTTGTTAGAGAATTAATAAAATACTAAGCATAAGCAGTAACAGCACCTGACCTGCTCTGAATCTAGCTTAAACCAAATTAAACCAGATCTCAGTTGCTGTTGCTGCAAATGGACAGCTAATGCCAAACCTCAAGGTGACATCTATTTTCTGTAAGCATGTGGTCATCTTTGTTGCTACTGCTGTAACTGTATTGACACAATTTATTGAGAGCTGTGATAGATTGTCCATCACAGGAATTTTAAGTTTGGGAGCGCTTGTCTCTCCCTACAGATACATCAGTCCAGGGAAACAGGCTAGACCCTCATACGAGAAGATAAAATAGGTGTGACAGTTTATTCTCATTTTATAATAATGGTATTAAAAATACTAATTTTATAATATTAGCAAGAGTGTAGAAATGATGAATGAAGGTAATATTTTACTGTTGACTGCTTGATGTTTGGATTCATTGGTAATGCTAAACTTCCAGCGTTGTGGAAGATCATACCTGACCAGCCCAAGATTCAGTACACAAAAAAGTACAGTGCACTTTTGCAGGTTGCAAAAGGAAACTGGCTGTGAATACAGGATCCTAAATTCCTATTCCTGGTTAATATCTATCTGATGACTCCAGAACTCACTACCTTTATCAAGGATTTGAAGAGGGGAAAAAAAACCCAAAAAAACCAAAAAACAAAACCACTCCCAAAGCCTTCACACACACATACCCAAAACCAACAAAAAACCAACCAACCAACCAAAAAAAAAACCCCACACAAACTCCCAACCAACAACAACCAAAAATACCCCAAACAAATAAAAACAATCAAACAACAAACAAACAAACAAAAGTCTGGAGTCTGAAGCAGGCAGCTGGTTTGTTTAACACCTGCTTTGTGTAAAAGGAAGCTGATTTGGGTTAATCAGTTCCCTCCTTTACCAAGGAGCCAGGCACATGGAGCTTGCTGAAAGAAAGGACCTTGTTGCTAGCACACTTCCACTGCTTGTGGAAGCAGCAGATGAATCCTTGTTTCCCCCCTGTAAGATGGATGACATTTTAAATGTAAAAAAGTTTTTGGTGCTTCCTGATGGGTGAAATGCTGTTTGTCTTTTGACTCTGCAAAGACTGAAGGAAAAAGCCATTAAAAAGGTGAAGAGGCACAAAATCAGATCAAATGGACCAGAAATGTCTCTAGGAGAGGCAGGGTTGAGATGCGACTGGCAACTGTGGGTGTAGTGTGTGTCCAACAGACCTGAGCATTCATGACATGTGCTTTCCCAGTAAGGCTGGCCTTGCTGGATGATGCAGCGTAGCTTTGCTCTGCCTGCAGGCAGAGTTTGAGCTGGGCTGGGTGCTCTCCCTCCTGCCCATGGGAGCTTTCTGGCAGGATGCAGAACCTGGACTGTCTTGGGCTGTACCCAAACGGCACCGGAGCCGAGGTTTGTAGGAGAGCACCTCAGAGCAGAGCAAAAACGTTGGAAAACCTTATGACAACACAGAGAAGCGGCTACTGGGCATTTTAGATGAAGTTTATGTGCTAACCCCAGGGAGCCAAGTTTAAAAATAAAATAAAAAAAGAAAGGGACATCTTTTTTTCTTGGGGAGGTGTTTGTGTGGAGAAAGGCTTCAAGCTCCTTTGCCCACCGTAAGGCACAAAGCAAGAGTATTTCCCACGAGGTGGCACTATTGCCTTATATACAGAATAAAACCAGATTTTTAGCTTCAGCTGGAGTTTTAAAAGCTGATTGCCAAAGTGAGGTTTGCAAATAAATGTATAAATGTTGCAGATCTGAGCAGTATCAACAGATGTCAAATGGAGAACAAGCTTGCTGATGGAACTGTTAAAGGTTGCTGACTGATAAGGATGTAAGAAATCCTGATGTAAGATGAACATCACTATCAGTCCATTATTGGAGAAGCTGGTTTGGATTTAGTTTTTTGGGGGGTCAATTTTTCAAATGAATGTGTATCTTTAAAGCAACTTTTACTTACCTGGTCATATTCTGACTGGTCTTCTCAAAGAATGTTTACTTCAAAAAAAACCCCAACAAACCAAACAAACCCTCAAAATGAAAATCATATTGAAAATTAACTACTTTTAACATTTCTTCATTTTTTTAAACTATTTTTAGTTCTTCTCTAGTTCAAGAAAATGTCAGCTTGCAAAACTGTTATATTTTGAGTGATGGCTCAGTTGTGATGTCTGGCTGCCAAGTTGCTTCACTATTCCCTTTGTTTATGACTGAAAGAATTGTTTTCCTAATAAATTCTGCAAAGTTTCTGAATCAGAAACAGACTCTGCCTTTAGCTGCACTTTCTGTTGGTTTTCTAATCAAAGACAGTGTCAAATGTATCTCCTGAACTATCAAGCTAGAACTGGAAGGAGCCCTGCTGTCACAGCAACTGCTTTGGATAATCATGTACTTCAGTTTGTTTTTCACCACGCTCTTTCTCTTATTGCAGCCTTTTACTTCTCTGATGCTTGGAAATATTATTCTGATTCCCAGTCCAAATTTACTCACTTCCAGGCTGTTTCTCTTTGTTCTTCTGCCAGCATCATTCTTTATCTTCAGAAGTCCTTGTTCTCTCCTTTAGTACTTGCCCTTCTGATGACAACAATCCTCTCTTCTCTTAGTTTTTGTTTCTCTGGGCTAGAAAAGCCAAATCTTTCCATCTCCACTGAAGAGAGAGGCTCTTCATTGCTTTGATTATCCTGTTTGGGTGGCCCTAAGTATATTTGTGTTTCAAGTGGTCTTTCTTGAGCAATGTTGTGCGGTATTCATGATGAAGCCTGACAAGAACTTTGTATCACACATTTATCAGTTTCATCCTAATGTTGTAGCATCTCTGTGGGAAGTGGCTCAATATGTGATCAATTAATAAGCTTTATTATCCTCAGCTGTTTCAAACTGATGAGTCTTTTTTTTTTTCCCTAGAATGTCAACTCATCCATGGACTCTTTTGTGGGCTCTTAATTTTTTCCATTTCTGAATGCCTTTATATGGGTGCCACAGCTATTTTAGAAATTCTGACCTTTGGATGTCCATTGCATGCATACTGTGACAGAGGTGTCTGTGGATGCTGTAAAAGTTCATGGTGTGTTTCTCTATTGCTAAAAACTATTGCAGCTTGATGGAGCTGGATCAACATGGAGCTTGATGTTACAAAAGAATGCATCTTATTTAGCTCTATTTGTATCCACTTTGCCAAGAGAATAAATAAATGAGAAGAGTGTCACTATAAACTTGTGGAAACGTAGGGTACTATTCAATGGACAGAAGGTTTATCTCAGTATTAACAAAATGAAATACTAGAAATTCCTTGGGGATAGAATGTTAATGGTGTACATGATGGTTTGCAGTAAGAGCTTAAAATAAAATTGAAATAGTTTATAATTCATCTGAACTACTTATTTTTTGATTGATAATGACATGGCTCATTTCTTCACAAATGTTTTATTTCCTCATATTTGTCCATTGAGCAGCTGAGGAAGCTAGGGATATTTAGTCTGAAGAAAAGGAGGCTGTGGGGGAGACCTTATTGTGCTCTGCAATTGCCTGAAAGGACATTGTAGAGAGGTAGGCACTGGTCTCTTCTCACAAGTACCTAGTGACAGACCAAGAGGGAAGGGCCTCAAGCTGCACCAGGGGAGGTTTAGACTGGACATTAGGAAAACTTTTTTCACTGAAAGGGTTGTCAGGCATTGGAACAGACTGCCCAGGCAGGGGATTGCGTCACCATCCCTGGATGTGTTTAAAAAAGCACCACAGATGTGGTGCTTGGGGATATGGCTTATTGGTGGACTTGGTAGAGTAGGGTTAATGGATGGACTCAATGATCTTAAAGGTCTTTTCCAACCTAGATGATTCTGTGATCTCTCACATTTGCTAAGGGCTGCCATAGCCATCTCCACAAGCCATGTATGTCACTTGTTACAGACAAAATACCCCTGTTGAAGGTATTTTCTGTGATGCTTCTGTGTTTGTGCTGTTTCACTCTTAAGTTTTAGGTCATCCAGAGCTTTGCCATCTGTTCCCTTAGTTGGATAGGACTTCACCCAGGCTGGGGATGATGTGGTGTCATTGCTTTATGTCTGAACTATGCAACCAGTAATGGCCAAGCAGGCAACATAGACAGGGCTGCCTCTGAAATATCTAGTCACTGAAGTGTCCTGTTAATGTATCTAGGTCCTGTGCAACCACAGGATGCAGTTATTGTCCCTGTGGTTCTTCTTCCACATTTCTTCTACTGTATAGCTCTTTGCCTCTTACAGACTAAAATCTTCAGGGCAGGGACAGTTTCTTATTTCTGCTTGTGCAGCAGGGCTGGATTTTGCAGGTGATGTGTCTGCACAGCTCAGTGCAACATGCTGCCCTGGTCCCATGAGATGGCTTTGGGCCCATCCACCTTCCAGTTGCAGAGCAACAATCGCTAGCTGTGCCCGAATATCATGCAGTTCAAACAGCTCCTCCACCTAGTGTGAATAAAAACAATGGATGAGTGTTCACACACACAAATTCCTATGAGCAATAAAGGCAGGGAGGGAAGATTAGAAAGAATGTGGTCAAGAGGCAGATTGCCTCTACACCGAGAGCCTCCCTCAGTCATCCCTGAAACATAAGTGGGCCTTTAAACCTTCCTGCAGGTAATCATAGACTTTTCCTGTATTTTTGAACAAGCTTAAAGGTGGCCCCCTCGGATCTCTCTCAAGCACAGAGTGCACACAGGGAACGAAGCTGCTTGGGAAGTTCGGCTGAGCCAAGGACAGAAGGTTTTTCACAAGGCAAGTTCTCTGCCCCCCCCCAGCTGCTGTCTAGGAGATTTTTCAGAACCCAAATAGACGGACTGTTCTTATAATTTTTATTTTTCTAACCCAGTCTTGTAATAATATCAGATAAATGACGACGTCAACAAATGGTGAAAGTTTCCTGAGAGAAATTGCTTTTGGCAACTGTTCCTTCTAATTAAAATGAAAGTCTGAAAAGCCTAAGTCTTTGGGAACAGTTAATAAAATGCCAACACTAGATAAGATACAGACAATTCTTTGTGCCTATTAACTGCTTCCTACAATTAGCACGTGTGTTCTGCCAAATGCAGCCTGACCCTGCAATGGTAGGAAGGAGAGGTTCTGATTAAAGTGAGGGCAGCACCTGTCACTTGCCCTGCCAAGCAGGCCGCTGCTTTCCTACCTCCCTGCTAGCAATGATAAAAATAATTAATAAGAAAGTTTCAATACGGAGAGACTCAAAAAATTCCCTCCAAGGCCCTGCAATGGGCATCAAGGGACTTTGTTCTGGTTGCTTAGTTGCAGCAGCTACAACATCTCTGTAAGCATTTGGATAGAGGGCCAGACAGGAATGAAGAGAAAGGAAAGAGAATTTTTCTCCCTCTGGGGTCCAAGGTACCAATTTCCCCACTGAGAGCTTAAATGGTGATCCAGAGTGGTCAAAGACACAGGCATGCAGAGGGCAACTCTAAGTTGTCTTTTGAATTACTTATTTCTTAGCCTGTTGAACAATTAGCTGTCACGACACCCAAAATCCTGAGGAAGTCTGTCCTTTCTGCCCCCTGAAGAGAAAGCCTCAAGCCCCCAACACTTGTGTGCTGGTAGCGCAGGGATGGGGTGCACTTGACCCCCACAGAGCTGTGTCTGGCCAGCTAGCAGTGGTCCTTTGGGGTTTGGTCCCTGGACCTCAGAGGCTATGCCCATCCTCTATCCCAGCTTGGGAGGCCAAAAGTGTGAGGAGAAAGTGCCGAACAGGAACAGCAGACAAGACTTGTGCGTATGTGAGTGGAGGGGGCAGGTGAATCCCTGCAGGAAAAAACATGCAGCCAGAGGCTTTTGGAGGTGCTGCTGGATTTACAGCATCCAAGCAGTAGATGTGACCCAAAAACCCAAGAGACAGGTTTGCAGAGGGAGGTGTGCAGGCAGGCATCTTGAAGAAGGCTCTGGAGGACCATCACGGATCTGCACATAGTGAAGGGATGTCCTGGAGCCTGTGGGAGACCGATGAGGCAAAGGCAGGTAGAAAAGGGAAATTTTGAGCCTATTATCTTCATATGGAGAATGTGTGAGCCGGGGGCGGGGAGAGCTGAGCACATGTGTGCTCAAGGGAGAGGGGCAGGGAGCAGCCAGCCTGCTTGTCTCAGAAACAGCAGAGGCAGGGGGTTCAGGCAGTGCCTCCTAAGTAAAACCAACTGTAAGTAGCATTTCAGACAGCACAGAGTGAGAGCTGAAGATGACATCAATGTCATCATCCAGGCTGGGGGTGCAGACCTTATCCCCTGACAACTAAAGCATGGGTATATAAAACACCGAGTACTCAAGAAAATAAAAATACAGTACAAGCTAAAGGGACTGGCTGGCATACCTATTTCAAGTAGGGCAAAGTTCTACTGCACATAGGGGCATTTGTGTGTAGGACAGGGACCATGCACTGGGGATGCCAGACCCATGGGAAGACCTGAGCTAGCACTGGAGGAGCTTGGGTGCCATAGGCCCTCTGGGTTGCAGCCCAGGCAGATTCCCTCAGCTGAGCCTCAGAGATGTGTAGAAAAACTGCAGTCAAACAAGATGTGTGTAGGAAAGTATTCAGAACTTGTTATAGCCACTGCTACAACCTAATGGTTTCAGAAATGTCTGCAGAGTAGCTGTGCTGCTCCTCCATTGCTGGGCTTTGGTTTAAGGGAGGGATTTATTCTGGCTATACTACAGCTCAGGGTGCCTGCATAAGCCTGCTTTTCCTTTGCTTTGTGTGCGGGAAGGTTCATTCCCAGAATAGCTCCTCCCCCAGCCTTCTCTGCCTTCCAAGAAAAAAAATCTTAAATATATAAACACTGGCAACTTTCAGGATTGTGTTTCTTTCTAAGCCTAATTTAAATGAACAGCAGACTTTTTATGGGCCTTTCCAAGTGAACCTACAGGGGCTTATTTGCTCGAGTCTGACTTTCTGACAGCTCTCTACAGGCCTAATCAAAACCAGACTTACTCTCATATGAAGCAGCATAATATATATTTGCACAGCTACAAAGAACCAGGCTAAATGTAGTAAGTCATAAACTACTACTATGGCAGCAATCATTCAGCCATGTGCATTTACCACACTTGGATTTTGGAACAAGGGCTGTATTTGTTTTGTTCCCATTGTACAAGGAAAGTTGTAGCGGTGAGGAGCTGAGTAAACATGCCTTCCATCTAGAAAATGTCCCATGTGTAACTTGGAGTTTGTAGCAACAATGTGGAGGATACTTCTTCACTCCTCTATCCACAAGCGGGAAAACCAAGTTGATGTTTCTCAAGGTGAGGCACACACAGGTGCCTTAGGGGAAGCTGCTGGGGGGAAGGCACTCCCTTTGAGCTGGAGAGGACAAAATCTGGCACCAAGATGGATTTGAGGAAGATTTGGTTTTATCATCTTTGCAATTTGTCTTTCTTACATACATAGACCATATTTTTGAAATTTTGAAATGTTTGACATTACTTAGGCAAATTCTGGCTGGCGTAGTCAGGGTAGGGAATACTGTGGAGACATTAAATACTTAAAATGTCTTGACAGAGAGTTAAACACTGACCTTTGAAAGATTTTTCTATTTTGAATTATCCCACAGTGTTCCCATCACATAATATCACTTCTTTCTGTACAAGGATGTGCTCGTGTTCAGTTCCTGATATCTGGAAGAAATTTCTCCTTATCTGGCATCGCATTTTCAAGTGAAATGCCAAAAGGGGTGCTGAACTGATAAAGCAGGGATGTACCTTTGGGCTGGGCTAGTTGGTGAGGTGCTGCAAAGGAGAAGGCATTCTGCCCAAAACAAGAAGGAAAAGCAAAGGGAATCTGTAGGACTGCGCCAACCTGGAGGGTTGGTAAAATCCTGTGCCCATCAAGGAGGCGAAGGGCTGTTTAGCCTTCCTCTACCTTCTAACAAAGACAGTAAGTTTGAAGCTGGAGAGACTTCAAGCAGGTTTGGATCGTGTCTTCATTTTTTTTTTCTGTGTAATTTAGATTTGAGCGTTTCCAGTTTCTCTGTTAAAACTCTTACATGACTGAAAATCTTACCTGTTAGAAAACAGCAAGCACTGGACAAAGTGTGCATAGTATGGTCCACCTGGTTTCCTTAAACCTTTTGCCTTTCAATGAAGACCAGCTATTCCATGCTGAACCCAACATTTAGCACTTGCTGTATTGCCTTAGTGATTTTAGGGTTGTTGATGCTTACTTTTGCCTAAAACCCCCACATTATTTGCAACTACCTGTTGCAATTAGAGGAGAGATTTCAGCTCATGGGCTGAGATGCCTTCAAACATTGTGCTTGTCCAAAGTGTGACTTGACATGGGGCTTTGAGATCCCCTCTCTGCTGTCTCCAACTGATTTGGAAGGATGCCTGGTCCTAGAGAAAAGTTGTCTTGTCTAATTCTTTCAAAGCCAGTCTGGGCTCCAGCAGACCAATCTTTTATTTTATTTCTCGTCCAATAAGCATGTGCCTGTTCATTACCGTTGTTCAGAAAACATCAGACTGGGCTATTGGGATCTGCTGGTATTTGAGGTCTATCTGGCACAGGATGCAGGAGAACACCTCCCATGGAGAGCAGTAACAGAACCAAGACATGGAATTGCACCGTCTCTTATGTGGTTGTGTTCAATCACCATACAGTGTTTTGGGTGGATGTAAAACTGATAACAAATTCATCTTGGTTTGTTGGTTTTTCTAGTGACTTGTACTGAGTGGAAAGTGAAGATCAATTTCATCTGTGTAGATTAGCCTGAGATTTTTTCTTCCTGGACACTCTTTCAGAGTATTCAGCTCTTCAGTTTTGATTCAGGGTCTGTTTAATTGGGAAATTTTGGGGATGTGTCTATTTTGTTGGCTTTATTCTTTTTGTTTGTGCTTTTTAATTTGTACAAAGTCAGCACACAGACAAATGTCATTAACTGCGTGGGCCAGGTAGTTTGTTTGAAGTCATTATTTTTCACTGCTCTCTGCAGAGTATTATCATTGATTTTTTTTTTTTTTAATATGTCGTAGCCCTTTGATATGTTTTCCAGGCTTTGAGTCTCTCAGCACGGTGCATTGCAGTATAACTTGCTTTTAGAAAGGCGGATGACTACACATAAAACATTATCTTGCTTTAAAAGTATGGAAGTGTCTTTTATTCTTGTTTTTATGAGTAATATCCAGTTTTGGCATATGAATACCCACGCAGTATAAATCAATTACTTAGACTTTTCATCATCTTTTTTTTTTTTTTTTTTTAAATGTGGATGTGTTGACATTATATGAAACCACCTTTAAAGTCTTTTTGGATGGATCATTTATACCACATCTCTTTTTAAGCTTTTATTTTAATCTTTTAGCCTGTTCAGTTTTATAGGTGTCACGGTGACAGGAATTTCTGTGTCTTTTTATTGCTGTTATAAACAGACAAAGTGATAGTAATAGCTGACTGAAAAACATCAGAATTTGGTTGTATTTTTTAAGATGAAATAATTGGAATCCTCTGGATGGCTTTTTAGCAAGACTACTTTTCACTCCAGACAGGAAAAAAGACTCAGACAGAAGCAATACTATTACTCTTTTGTTGCATAAACTTTTAGGTCATTTGATGTCAGCTGTTGCACTGAATTGGAATAAAATGCAAACCGTTTCTAAGAAATTATTCTTAAAATTGTAGTGTTCAGTTATGCATGAATCCGATCAGCATTTGAAGGGGCTCACCAGGGACTGATTTGCAGCCTGGCTTCTGGTGCCTTCCTGTCACTTGATAGTTCAGGGCAGTACAGGCAGCAGAAGACATTATTAGAGTTGTACACTGCATTTTGTGTCATGCAGGCTGATGGAGTGCAAAAAGCCTTGTTTAACACAAGCCATTTTCCAGGCATATTGAAAGAATGGCACTCAATATATCAAGGCTTTTGTTTGCAGAAAGTTGACCGGGTGGGATATCCATAGAAAAGTGGTGCACAGGAGAATACTCCACTTGCATGTGTACCTGGCTACACAGAGGACCCCAATGACTTGTGCCCTTTCTTTTTAATGAGAGGAAAGAAAAAGGCACATACTAGGTATTTTCATCCAGGAAATCATTGAGTCAATCTTTAAATAACCTTTCAATGAAAAAGCAGTAATTTTGCCTGGGAACTTGTATTAATAATAAGTATTCAAATTCTGTGTACACCTGAGGAAGTTGCTTTTTTGGACATTGAATGCCTCATCTAATGGTGGCATAGAGGAACATATAGTAATATTAAATTAGATTACATTGAAAAGAGCACATTTGCATCATTTGGAGAGAGCAGGTTCATTAGTGAAGGAGGGAGGCATAATAATTTCCAAAATCAAATTGATAAACCCAGCAACCTTCTGGACTGGATTTAGCCTTGCCCCTACCCAGTTACTTCTCATGGGAAACCCTGGTCCTGCAGAAGAGAGTGCAGCCACATGCATGAAGTGTGAGTGAGATTGCCCCTTGCCAGCAATAGCAATCATTTCTTTGTCTCATTTGAAAGTGATTTTGAGATCCTGTCCAGGTATTTTTTTTTTTCTTCTTGTGTAAATAATCTCCTTTCCCATCGTACCAAATTTAAGTCAGAATATCAAAATCCAAACTCAGTTTTCCTGCAGACAATGCTGGCAGTCTTTACCAGTGCCTCTGATTAATTTGTGGTGATGTAAATACTGCTTGGGTGCTACGTGTCACCCACAAATCACAGCCTGGTGGTGACCTAATGATCAGTTGTCTAACTATGCCTTTCATAATGGGTTGGTTAACTGAGCAGTAACAATAGAAGTTTTCTTCTGGACACAGAGCATCGAGGTATGTGGGTTTTTTTTGACTCTTTATTTAGACATACCCCAGATGTGCTCCTTTCTGCTTGACATTCACTACATTCCTCAGATAACTCTGTGATAATGATAATATTAATGAAATTCTAGTTACTTGTGGTGCACAAAAGCTTTCAAGTATATGACAATTTCCTGCTTGAAAAGAAGGAGATTCAGGTATTTTATTCTTTATTTTCTTACTAAGAGGATTGTCTTACTTTCATGTCTTTTAAAGGTGGAAAACAGAAGGTTATATGTACACAGACTGACTGCCAGCAGTTAACAACAGTAAGATGTAGGTTTTACTACTCCTATGCCTGGTTACTATGCCAAAGTTTTCTTTTTCTTTCTTTCTTTTCTTTTTTCAAGTAAGGTATATATAGGAGAACATTGAAGTTTTCTGCTGAATTTATTTCTTGCCAAGCTTTTTCAGCTGCAGGATATAAAGACGGCCAAACTCTTTGGAACTTATTAGGGCTGTCAGCATATTTAAGAGGAATTGCATGGTGATAAAGTTATGAATCTGTGCCATAGCAGCCACATCTAATGGATGTCTGTAGACATATATACGTTTATTATGCCAGGATGCTGTGGCATAGCTCCGTATTCATCTTCAAATGCAATTGCTCTTGATTGCTGTATATGTGTACACATACACACAGGAGAGAGAGCAAAAAGTATCTTCTTCCCCTATGTTGTCTAATTCTTTGAAGATGGCTTTTGCTCATAATGATATGGTCATTGACAGGCAGATGTTCCAAAGCAAGGTATAACTGTAGCATAAACTGAGATTTCAACAATTCATTTTTTTTATATTTTGATACGGCATTTTCAAAACATCATGTACTTCGAATTTAGGAAAGACAGAAATATAAATGCTTTCATTTTTTTCTCATACTTTAGGCCAAATAGTTTTGGGTTTTTTTTAATGATGAATTCTTTTGTCAGGAGCCACGTGCTACAGCACAGCCACAGTTCCCAGTGGAAATGGAAGCTGCCATTTGTTCAGAGCTGCGGTTGTGCAGGCTCTCTCTGCCTTGGCTGGTGTGTGCGATGCACCAGCACCCTTAGGAGTCGTTCCCTTCAGGATTTGTAAGGAGGTTTTTGTTTACCAGAAGTTGCTAGGAAGAAGACATGGCTTTCACTCAGATAAAACATGTAATGACACAGCCAAGTCGGCTTTTATGAAAGTAGTTTTATAGGTGCTGCTTACAGCAAAATGTGTCAGGAAATGTGTGTTTGAGTCAGAAAGCCCAACCTGTGTTGTGTTGTGTGATGCTACAGGAGGGGAGAGCAGGGAACAAAGCTAAGCATAAAGGGGCCACAGGAGCACTCTCTCTCTGTCTTCCTTGGCTTCCCTGCTGTGTGCTTTGAGGGAAAACTCCATGGCTTGCAGGATGGGCACGTGGACAGGCAGAGGACAGCTAAGGAACAAGCATGCCCAGAGCTTCCAGGAGCCCATGCTTTAGCCCAGGAGCTCTCTGGGTTGCTCCACAGAGCTGAGATTAACTCATAAGGGCATTATTCTGAGTAATTCCCAATGGGTTTAGACAGGATGAAGATGGGGGGAGCAGCCCCTTCTGTGGGACAGTCTGCCAGCCAAGGATGTGCTCTGGCACAAGGAGACCATACATTACATGAGATCTTCAACTCCACTCTAAAGTGAATTAGGGTTAAAAGGCTCTTCTTTTTTCAACATGAGGCTTGGGGTACTCCTGGATTTTGAAGTTTGACTCAGAGAGTAACCCCTGGCAAGACAGGTGGTTTAATGTAAAGCTGCTACAGTTTTCCAGCATTACAAAACTATGTAGGACACTGCAGTTCTATATGGTATAGCTGCACAGTACACATGGTGGGATTTAGTTGGGTGAGCTCCAAAGCAACATTTTGTCTCTTATTGATAATTATTTGTCATAGACAGATGAAGATAAACCGCCTCCCTCCTCCTCCCCCTTCCCTCCCCAACCCCTGATTAGCTTTTCAAGCTGGGAGATAATTTGTCCATAGTTAAACAGAAGATATTTATAGAGACATTAGCTGGTTGTACAAAATACTTCAGAAGTTTGTTTGGAAGTGATTGAAATCAGCTGTTACTGAACTGAAAAACCAGCCACATGAGCTAAGTCTACAGCCCTTGGTCTGTCTGTTGTCTGTTAATGTAGCACTTTCTTCTTCCAGCAGCATTGCCAGTTCAGGGCAGTAACATCAATCCCCTGCCTTTCATTGGTGGGTATTAATAATTCAAGGATTAAGCTCCCTGTTGAAGAGGGACAATTTCAGTGGGTTTTAATGAGACACTTCTCTGATCTCTTTAGTTCTGACAGCCCTTCTTCTACCCCTCAGCAAGTTGTGGGCCCAAGTACCGTGGCTTGTTTTGCACAAGCTGAATGAACAGAGCAAAAAAAATGTCATTAGGGTAATGAACTGAACCTGTCTCATGTGAAAAGGAGCTTTCCAGATGATGCACTTCCTACTGAAGACAGCTACGCTCCACTGATGCCCTTCCTCTAGGCCATTCTGGAGTGTATTGCTGAACAGAAGCATAGCTCTCCCTCCTACAAAATACTAACACAGATCACTGATTTCAGTGACTTAGTTACTAGTTGATAAGCACAAAGTCAATATTTTATTTTGTTTTGGTTGGTTGGTTTTCATTTTACATATAAGTAATTACCATTAGTTCAACATCATGCTGAAGTTGCCAATATTTAAATACCCTGGAATAAGACCTCTTACAACATCCTCATCTGTGCATTACCAGTGATAAGTCCACAACTCAACCAGGGCTCTGCAGCCCTGGTTAATACCTGAGCAGCTCAGAGCTGTGCTTTTCCTTGGCATAAGTGGGAACATCACAGCCTTGACCCTTAATGGGGGTGTCCTATGGTTCGATGACTCCCAGTGGTGGCTGGATTCCTGGGGACATACTTCCTTGATAAATAGTGTGCAAAATGCTTTCAAAACAAAAAATGCCAAAGATGCCTTTAAAAGATTTTGATGCAGGGTGCCTGAACATGGGGTAAACCAAAAACCTTTCCATACTTTATCTCAAAGTCAGATGTTTATTGCTGATGTTTACACAGATGCCATAGAGCTGGAGCCACTGCACATCTGGGGAGTAGGCGGCTAAATCTCCCTTTTAGGTTTTTACTGGAAACTCAGTTAGAGGAGGCTGCCTGACAGCATGAATAAATCAACATGTTGTCCACAGGAAACAAGGAGATAGCTGGAATGAAGCATAAATAATGCAATACTAACATGGAGAGATTATTTCGTACCTTTTTTCTGAGGACTATAGTGAATGGTCTGCTGGAAAAATTCTTAGAGAGCTGCTCTAAGTGCACAGTTATGAATGATTTCTTCACCCCCATGCAAAAGGCTGGATTAGCAGGATTCCACATGGCCGCAGACAGAGAGGCAGAGGAAGATGTGAGAGACAGAAGACAATGTGAAAAGATCTTCTGACATGTTTTATCCTATCTTTTGTTAGGGGAGTGAAAGAACAAAGACTTTTTGGTTTCAGCAACATGAAAAAAATGATTTTATGCTTTCCATAAAACTCTCCAGATTATAGGACTGAGGACGTATGCCATTTTTTAGTCATCTGCTTTTCCCCATAAAAAAAATTCCCATGTCTTATCTTTTACAAGAGCAGAGTTGCTAAAACTTGCTTAGTTAGAACATTTAAAAAAATATTACTTCCCAGCTTTTTTCTTCTCTGAGCAAAAGCTCTGTCCCCCCTCTACTTGCTGAGAAACTCCACTATTGTCAACAGAACTGGTGATGTAGCCAGAAGTGCTATTGAGGGGGTGTCTCAGCAGTCACAGTCATGACTGGGTGCAATTTTGCCTTGTGCACACACTAGTACCTACTTCATGATGGGGTTACACTGCTCACAACCCAGAAGACTGCAGAACATCTTCTGGAAGCACTGACTTGCCAGGTATATCAGGAAGATATGTGTAAGTCCAGGAAGATGGTGACTGGAGAGGGCAAGCTCCTGTTGTTTCCTAAGAAGCTCCATCATGTTCCAGGAAATCAAACTGAGTGATCAGATCTTGCCGAGAGGGGGGTCCTAGTGCTACTACTTTGCAAATCCATTGCAAGCCAGCTGCACAGAGATGCCAGTTGGCGAATGAAACCACTGAGAAACACTATTGCAGAAAGTTACAACTCAGATTTGAATTCCAATGACTTCCCTTTGGATTATGAGCATATTGTTAGGTTTCTGGGGCAAAATGATTAGAGCTGTCAAGGTTCAGGTTGAGCCAGCCACTAGACGAATGACAGATTGCTCTCTACTAACCTTTCTCCCTTCCCAAAGGGGAAGAGAAAGGGAATAAAGAAGAGAGACTTAGTGATTAGAAAACAAAAACATCTTCAATGAAAATAATAACAATAAAATGAAATATATACAAAGGAATATTGAACGCAACCCCACCGATGGCAATTACAGCACCATCACCACTGATGCGGTGGAGCCCACACTGGGAAAGTCCCCAGCTGGACTCAGCAGCAGATGGGAATTTTTCAAAATTCCATAAAGGTTTCATTGCATTCAAGTAACCAGAGAAATTCTCTTTCATTTTCACTAAGTGTGTGTGGCTTTTCCAGGATCCTGTAAAAACCGCAGATGAACTTTCTGTTGTGGCAGAGCACTACAAAGCTCTGTACATCTGTAAAGCTAGAAATTTGGCCAGTTCTGCACAGTCTTATTCTGCTTTTGCTGGTGGAAATCCCCTTCTTACTGATTTTGCTTCTCTGAATGTTGTTTTTTTCCAAGCAAGCACCAAGTTAGAATTTAGGCACAACAAAGACGGTCAGAGAGGTGTGTCAGCTATTTCAGAGTCATCTCTGTATCCTACAAACTGTTGCAATCATAATCTTTTCTGCTGACTCAAAGCCTGTGCTGTAGGTTTCTGTTGTCTTCAGGTTCTATTTGTCATTATTTATTTTTAAAATCCAGCATGGAAATACCAAGTGGGTTCACTATAGCACCCGGAGTAGCATCTGTATATGGTACAGGATACTATTCCTTCACAGTGTCTTTGCTGGCTGGCCCTACATGGTCTCTGAATGTCTTTGTTCTTTGCCAGGTGATAGCCAAACGCTCTTGGAGCAGTTTTTAATAGCTTGTAAGACGACTTTGTCCTTTGCACTTACGAAATGATGAGACAGTTTACTGAGCCTCTTCCCTCTGCATCAGTATTTGCTGAACTGATGCTCTGTGGCTGATAATATCTGAGATAAGAACAATTCCTAAACAAAAAGTATCTTTAAGTTTTGTTGAAGACATTCATTTTAGATCCACCCCATGCTAAGCTGAGCCAAACTGAATCTAAATTCAGGGAGTTTCTACCCTGGAATATTCTTTCTTCTTTTTTCTTTATTTTTGTTTTAGAGTTGACATCCTCAAGATGGAGACACCTTTCTGTTCATCTTCCTAGCAATTTATGTGGGCTGGATAACAAATGGAGATAAATAAGCCTCTTAGCAAGCAGTGTTCTTAAACCAGCAGATGTTTTTCTTATTTGAGCTGAGACAACATGTTCTCTACTTCCTGGATCTCTGTAGGTTACAAAAAAGCTGTGAAATTCCTGTTGTAGTAAAGTTCTTTGGTGGGTACAATTCGTTACCCAGGTGGTGACTTTTGACTGGGGTCTTTAACTTTAGTTTCTTTGTGGATCTAATGTCTCTTAACTCCATCATCTCATCAGCAGCTCATATCTGGCATATGTGGGTAGAAATCCATCAGACAGGCAGGCTGGGGTTGAACTTGTAATGAAGACAGGAAACAGAGAGACCAGGAGAGACATGAGCTCACGGGTAGAGCAAGGAGGTGGTGAGCATTGTGCCTGAAGGCCAGGGTGTCAGACATTGTAGTAAAGGCTAAAAAGGTCTCAGTCAGTGGGCTCAGGAAAGTCTGACGCACAAAGGCTTTTGGGCTGAAGCACAAAGAGGGAAGATCAGAGCAAAGGCATGGGATCTGGGCAGACAGCTCTCAAGAAGATTCACTTGGCCATTGCTTGCTGTGAGCTGTTGTTTTGCAGAGGGTTTTCACTTGTATTGAAGGCAGAGGAATAGCTGCATGAGGAATCAGTCACTCCACCAGGACTCATGTTAGCAACTTTCATCTTGACATAAAAGCTCTTGGCATCTTCTGTTTCTTGGAAAGTCTGTTCCTCAATAGTTAGGTTTCTGGTTGTGCCAGTGATTTTTCTTACTCCTTGAGTGTGGAAAACTCTAAGGCTTACCTGCCTTACTGCTGCCTTTGGTAAAATTCCTCTATTTTTTAATGAACTTACAAAGCTCATTGGCTTGAACACAAGATCTGTCCAAAATCAAATAACTGGTTTTATTCTTACAGTCCTAAACCACGTTTTCTAACACCTATACCAGAAAACTCTCTGGTGGCTTTCTCCCAGGGTCATACACCAGTGACTCTGTGACTGTGCGTGAATTATGGCTGCTCCCTTTCTCCCTGTGCTTCTTGTGGTGATGTAACACCCCAGTAATGACAAGTCCCTACATCCGTGTTTCAAGTGTTGGAGTAGCTTCTCCTGTGTTCTTACATTGGCACGAGTACACTAGCAGAGGCTTCAGGTGACCTCTGCTGACTACTTATTTCCAGAAAATGAGACCATGTTCTCTGTCTTAATGACAACAGTCTGTAACCATCTTCATGATAAGACACTGTCATGACACAAAGATGTGTGAATGTGGAGTTACTCAGCAGCATCTATTAATCTACGTCATTGAGGGTTTTTATGATAATGTGAGCAACCTCGTTTACATGTTTGGAGAAGAGCTGAGGAACATGTGATGAAACCAAGGCCAGCCTGGTCTCCCTTGGTGATTTGTCTCCTCTACATGCTTGCACCTTCTGGGATCTGCTGTCCCAGGTGAGACAAGGCTTTGGAGAATCAGACTGTTCAGGACCAAGGAAGGTAAAATTCAGGGAATGTCCTGCCTGCAGTGGTATTTCCATATTACCAATTTCTCAACCATAGACCCACAGAATGTTTTGTGTCAGAAGGGACCTTTAAGGGTCATCTAGTCCAATTCCCAACCATGGTATGAGCCAGCATCGTACAGGCTGTTCAGCAACCCCAAATTAATGTAATTACTGAATTAAAATAATTCTCTTAATTGTGTTCTGGATTAACAACAGTATTTGTGGTTAATATGAACTAGTGACCATAACCCTGATGATTAATTGTTTTCTGGTGGTTTCTACTTTTTTGTTGTTGACAGTATTCCTTTTTCCCAAGAAATTAACATTAACTCTACTTTATATTAATTTGCTTTGAGGTATTAAGCCACAGCTAATAATTCTGCCCTCCTTAGGCTTTTGTTTTCTTTAGAAAACAGTTTAAAGATTGCTTGGTACTCTTGTTCTGTTTTTGGCCAAACTCCAGCAAACCAACGTCTACAAGTCACACGCTAATTAAAACAGTCCTTACTGAGAGCTATCAAACTATGAAGCATATCAATGTTTTCAACTCTGAACTTCCTTCCTGAGGACATTATATGTTTTAATGAAAAAGAACATGATTTCTTCAGCAGGTTTTTTTTTTTTTTTTGGTCTTCATGAACCACAAAGATAAGGTCTGTCACATGTGTTGTGTATCAGAGAAGCACTCAAATAGTTAAGAGAAAACCAGAACATTTCAGTCAGCCTGTCTCATTTTGATGATTTCTTTATTTCTTTAGTAAAGAGGGGAAAATAACTGACATTAGCTGTAGGCTCTGCCAAAACAGACATTTGTTTTCCATTAGCTGCACATATCCTTTCTTAAGGGCTTACTATGAATCGAGACACAGCCCTGGGCATAGATATGGTTTATGTAAGGCAATTTTGCTAAGGATAAGTAAACTTCACACTCAGAAGTTTACTGTCTCTTCCTCTAATTCTATACGGATTATCTCTCTGCTTAACGCCCAGGGGCTCTGAGTCTGTCCCACCTGGGAAGAAGTGTCTCAGAATAGGAGGGAATAATGGAAATAGGTAGGTGGCACTGGGCCTTCAGAGGTCCTACAACAATCCAGTTTAAGAACAATATACTGTTTAAAACTGGTGTAATACTCTAGACTTAAAAGATGCTTCCCATCTGGGATCAGGTGAATGCTGTAGTGAAAAGCATAATTCCTGCTCTGATCTGCTTGGTAATCTACAGCAAATGAAAGAAAAAAAACATTACGGGTGTTTTTTATTTTTAGGTGAAGTATGGACTGGCAGCAATCCTCTGGACAGTCTGTTACCACAACACAGTGCGTGCGTATAGTAGTAACTTATTTTAAAATCAGGTTTTCACACATTGCAGTGTGCAAGAAGCTGCTGATGGCCACATGGATGCCCGAGGACTGCAGAAGTAGTTATTGTTTATACTTCTAGACTGAAAAAATTTTTTAAGTGAAACTCACAACAGTCTTCAGCAGATATATTTTCTGTCACGCTGAGAAATAAGTACTGTGAGTGGTCACTGCCTCTAAAAACTTAGGTCATTGATTCTTTGGATAGCAAAAAACCCAATATAGATGACAAGAAGGGAAATCAAAATGCAGTGTTCATCACTACCACAGACTCTGAATGAAAGTGCTTTGCTGGAAAGCTGAAGCTCAGAAAAATCTCATCAGCCCACAGGCTTCCAGGCTGCATCCAGTTCCCCATCATGAAGAGCTGGAGGAAACAGGGTTTGCAGTCTGTTCTGGAGGTCAATGGGCTTGGATGCCCTTCGACCAAAGAAGGAAGGAGCCTTGTACAGCCAAGAGATCCATGTGAGCCATGGAAGGAGGGCAGAGGAAAGTGGACTGGCAGAGAAGTAATGCATTTCAAGGTAGACAATGTGCTTGGCAGGGTGTCTGGCTTTAATGACATGCCCCAGCTGGCAGTTAGTAGCTGAGGTCGGCTCTACCAGCCATGTCTGGCAGGACAGGTGGAAGAATGTGCCATGTTTCTGTCTGTTTGGTCTCTCTGAAGAGGTTTTGGTCTTGGGTTGGAAGGAACATCTGAAAATAAGGTTTGAGACTGTGGCTGAAGAGAGACAGGGCATCATTACAGATGTATGCTTATGCAGAAAGAGTTGGAGAAGGTGAACATGGCCAGAAATTCCCTGCTCACTTCAAGAGAGGCTCTGCTGAGAGCAAAGAGGCATTGGCTTGTGGGCAGCCCTTGAAAGTCCCCATTCACAGAGCATGAAGAAAATGCACTGCTTGGAACAGGTGTTAATTATTTTCCAGTCTTGCAGAAGAGACACCATGAAGACATAAATGACCTCTATTCTGCAAGAAGAGATTAAATATGAAAATCTTTCCCCAGGAGAGTGAAAACTTCAGCAAGCTGTAAGTCAGGTTTCATTCTGGCTGGTATAGTATGTTATGGGCAATGCTGCCCACATAGGGTTCTTTGCTGTATAAGATGTTGATGAGGCTATTATATACATGCAACTCATGCTGCATGTGGTATACAGAATGGGGTAAGTTAATCAAATCACTGGAATATAATAGTGGCTTCCAAAGCAAGGGAGATTCCACCTCAGATGGTATTTGGTAACTCCTCATTGTCTGTTGGACTATTTTTAATTGATTATTTTAAATGATCATCAGAGTGTGCAAACATGTAAGAAAATCTTTCCCTCATAAATCTTACCTCAACCTGGAATTAAATGAGACTACAGTATTTTCCTAACTGGAATGCTACCTTTTTTTTTCCCCCCTCTATCATAAGATCCATTATACTCACCAGAAAAGATTCAGGCTGTGAGATCAATCAAGAGTCATATCCAAGGCATGTAACTAAAATACAACAACTAAAACACGATAACTAAAATATGACGATGGTTTATCTTCTGTAGGATGGCTGAGATTGACAGGAGGAGCTTATATCTGATTATGGTTAAATCACTTTGGAAACAAATAGGATTAGGATATTGATCCTATCTCATGAGTGGCCTTAACCATCTAGATGTGTCCCACTTACTCTGATGCCCATCAAGGGCCTTTCTGCTGTGACCTGTGTTATGTCACTGATTTAGTTGCTTTAGTGATGGACTACTTCTCAATCTTCTATTCCCCAGGTCTAGAATTCACAATGCTTTTCCCTGCTTGTACTGGAGCAATCTCCAGTGTCTCATTATAGGGAATAGATTCTGGGAGCATACAACCAAACTAACATCTGCAGGGAATCTGCTCCCATGAAAAACTGGGGAGGGCATGTAAGCAAATTTAAGTTCTCGTGACTAGACATATGGAGAGGGAGGATATTTTAGAGACAAACTCAGAGAAGTATAGTTTGACATAAATGCCTTGGATATGCTGAGCTGCTCAAAAGCAGTTGAAAACATGTTTGCTAAACAATGGCAAATGCTTCTATGGGGAACCAAATAGGAACAAATCTCCTTTTAATGAAAGGGAGTATTTAAAGGAATATTCTAGTTTTTTGTAGTGTTTGGTTAAGCTGTAGTGAGCTATATAATTATTCCCAAAATAGGCAATGGATACAAATTCTCTAGCATCTGAGTACTTTTAGCTTAAGGAATTTTATTTCATCTGTCAATGAGATTTTTTTGCAAATTATGTTTTCCCCCTATAATCAGTAGCAAAGGCTTCCTGATTTCCAGGGCAATAACTCACAAAAGATTGACCAAATGAGATCATGAAGTGTTTTATCTATGCATTTTTTTCCTTTTCTAGGCACATAAGTTCCCTTTCCCAAAACATGTTCCTCTACATAACTTAGGCCAACTCATCTTCTGACCAAAATGAAGGCAGCAAAGCTTATTTCAAGACTTTCACTGTTTTTTGTGTTGCTTGTTTATTTATTTATTTATTTATTTATTTAAACTTTAAAACTTGTATCTTGCATTGAGGCTGTAGAAAAATGTATATTTTATCATTTAAATGCATGTAGAGACTTCATTTTTACAAACTTGGGCTTAAATCAAGTGTTATATTAACTCAGCCTTCAGTTGTGTCTGTTTGTCCATGAGGTGCAGTTTCACTGGTGCCCTGGCGCTTCATCCTGAGACCACTAGAGTAGGTATCTTAGACGCCATGTCTGGTGTTTGATCTTTAAGCCACCTTCATGAACATGTCCCAGGCTGCCACTGCTGTGTGAGGTGACAGTGCCATGGACAGGTCATCAGCCTCATTGTGACAGAGACTGATACTGCCAGAGCATTGACATAAAGCGTGGTTTGTCTGAATCTATGCAGGGATCTGAAGAAAAGGGGTGGAATGTTTTTAGGGAGTCCCACTGGAACACAGTCCTGCCTTTTGGCCACTCAAACATGATAGAGGCAAACCCAGGGCACACTGCTAGGACCAAGTCTTGTTCCATAGCTTGTACTGACCTCTTTTCCCAGCATGAACTCTTTTGTTTCAAGTCACAGCACTTGTAATCTGTACACGTGTCTCAGGCTGAATAAAGAAACTACCTGTGCCTTCCTGTGAACCCACCTTAATGTTATCGAGTCAGAGTGGAGGCTCTGTTTTGGACAACAAAACTATTTCTCTGCTTTTCCCATGGAGCAAGGCAGTAAGCTGCCTGTTCCCTCCTGCCTATGCCTAGGGAATGTGGCAGAAGAGCAGGTGACATATCTGCAACACCTGCAGCAGAATGGAGTTGAGATGACTGGTGCCCAGAAGGAAAGCAGGAATGAGGACCCTCAGGGGTGTCTGCAGAGCAGCATACCTGGCATGAGGTGAGCTTACCTGCAGCTGGTGGATGCTGTGGGGTTGCCAGCTACTGAGTACTATGTGGGCTCCTGACAGTTCCTTTTATTCTCACAGCTCTGCCAAGCAGCTGTCTGGTCACACTGGACATCTTGCTGCCTGACTTCACCAGCTATGAGGGGGTCTCAACAGATGGTTTTACCTTCAGCAGACAGGTGAGGGAACACTGATGATGTTCTTAGCCTCTGTGGAGGGCTATCTCCACACCAAGGAAAACCCCTGGCAGTGGTGGCTCTTCATAACAAGGAAGCTGCTGAATGTGGAGGCTGAGAGGGGATCCTGCCAGTGATTTATTCTTCCTTTGCTTTTGCCTTTGGGGGTATGCTGTCACAGACACAGTTGTACATGTTGTGGTAACAGGTACTTTCATGGAGGTGTGTGGTGAGCCAAAGTGGATCAGTGCTCATTTCTGTGAACTGTAAAGTCTGCAAAGCACCTCAGGGCTGAGACACTTTTTGGTCCTCATGGCCTTTAAAGGCCAGATCACCATGTAGCCTGTCCTTCACTGGGTTATCTGCCTCAGACTCATCTCATATAAATGTCCTCAGAGCCTGACAAACTCAGAGGGATTCCAGGTGGCCCCAGCAGTGGGAGAGGTCTGTCTAAATGAGTGTACCCCTGGGATGGGGCTGTACCCCATTTCTCTTGGCCAGCAGAGAAAGTGCAGCTTACTGTGAGCTTATCTGCCCAGCTGTATAGACGTCACCTCAGTGTTTAAATTTGTGTCTAATCTGAGCTGGCTCTGGCGAATAAGCATCACTGAAGCTAAAAACTCCATGCCTTGTGTCCCAGCTCTGGAGCGCAGGGCCAGCTGTTTGCTGTGAGCTCTGGCCTGTGTCCTACGTTTGTTTGCTTCCGGGTCTCTGAAGCAGGAGCTCCTCACAGTGCCGGGAAGGGTGGGATGACTGGACTTGTGTCTTGTCAGCAGCCTCTGTATGATGCTCCCCTGCTGCTTTTTTTTGGCAAGGTAAAAAAGGGTCCTTACTGCTTATGGGCCGCAGGTGTTTGACTCATCTGCATCCACACGTTGTGAGCAGCAGATCATTCCATTTAACTGAGGGCAGACGGGTAGCTCGTGTTGAAAGGCAGCCTCTGAGAAGCTGGGGAATGACCTGGGAGGAGACAATGGGATTTGGTTTTGGATTCAGAAGAGCTGGGAGCTGGCCCCTCACCCTTTGGCTGCAGAGCCCCTTCTCTCACTTAGTTGCACCTGCAAGGATGTTGAGCAGGCTGTGTGGGTGTGTGTGTCCTGCCTGGTGCAGCCCTCTTGCTGGGAAGCCTGCCTCCAAGAGCTGTCTTCATCTCCCAGGAAAGGCTGCAGGAGCACACACTTTCTAAGCAGGGTGTTGAAATGGTGGATAGGCCTCAGCACCATGGGGCTTCTCCTGTCTTTGTCACCAAGAGGTGGGAAGCAGAGGAGGGAGTGATTGCTATGTGTGTAAGATGATTTTGGTAAATGGCAGCCCAGAACACCAGCTCAATGGGACAATGACCAAGGGAATAGGGAGAAAGAGGCAGCTAAGGGAAACTGATGGAGAAAGAGGATGTCTCCATTTAAGGCTCGGGGCAAGGCCATGTGAAAAGCAGAGCAGGATTAGCCCACTGCCCCTGTCCCTCCCAGGGGAGGATAAAAAGGGGAATAATGAAAAAGAAAAATGACTTACACAAAATTGAAAGTTGAGACTACAACAAATTTAATGAGTAACATGAGAAAAAGAGAGTATTAAGGGCATAAGGATACAGGACTATATCCAAAAGCTGCTCTGGGACGGCGATGGATCACACGGCGCATGTGGAAGCAGGCCCAGCTGAGCTGAGATGCCCTCACAGCTCCCAGATCCCAGGAAGGAAGAGCCATCGTCATCTACCACCCCCCCAGCCCCCCCTTCTCCTTGTTATGTGGAGGGTGGCAGGGAAGGGGAGGGAACAACAGCTGCCCTCAGACTCCTCAGAGCCCTGGTGTTACCACCTTCCCCCCCACTTGGTCTCTTCACCCTTAAACCACAACAGAGGAGATATTTGGTAAGGCCAGACATGAGAATTCAGGAGTCTTAAGGCCAGCAGCAGATGGACTTATACAAAAAGTGCTGGAGGCCAGAGAACTGTTAATCTATACGTAGATGGTCTTGTGCACTGTCCATTCTTCAGAGGAGCAGCATCTCTTGGGACTATGGCCATAAGCAACATCAGGTGTGGCGGAGGCCAACCAAACTGCTCTTTCTGTAGCTGTTTGGATGGGCAGAGCTCCCTGCTTGCCTTGCACAGCGAAACGTGCAGTGATTCTTTTGTCATCCTCCATGTAAGCCTTGAGTCAAACTCTGTGGCAGTGTCAGTTGGCACTAAAGGCTGAAGGTACACTTGGTGGACACCCAGCAGAAATCTAGGTTCAACCTTCTCAAAGGCAGTGACACTGTTAAGTAGTGACTGACAAATCATCATCAGAAAGTGAGCGCTCTCCCCAGTTGCGTGGGTGGGGTCCCTTCTCCCATGGATATCTCTGTTACTGAACAGAAAGGAGATGTCTGCTTGTCTGAGTCACCTACCACCCATTCATATGGTCTCTGTATGTGAAATGCTGTGCGTTAATTATCTGCAGTGTCAGCTGAAGGTACAGAGTATGGTGGAATAATATTTTTGAAAGAAGTGGGAGTCTTTACTGGGAACTGTGCTAGGAATTTGTGTTACAGCCAAATGAGGTATTCCTAGGATATTCCTGCTGAGGCAAGGTGGGACAAAAAATGGGAGTGCTTACAGGAATCAATGAGGATCCAAAGGGAGGAAATGACATGTGAAACATTTGAAGCTTTGCAAAAGTAGTTAAGGCTAGTACTGAAGCTGAGGCCTTCACAAGGCTGAAGGAACATTGGGTTTTGAAGGTTCCCCAGAGAGAACAGATAAAAGACTTTGAGGTACCATAACAACTTTTTTTTTTTTTTTTTTTTTTTTCCCGAAGCAACCGGTGGACTGGAAGGGCAGTGCAGTTTGTAACCCCGTGGCCTGGAAAAGGAAGGGGGACTGTTGGGGTCCCTTGCAGCCTGACTGCCATGGACAGGAAGCTTTTTTGCAAAATATGATCAAATTTGCTCTAGCCAATTTGGAGCTTGTCAGCTGATGTGAGCAAAGACTGAAAGAATTAAAATGTCAGCTCCACAAGTAAAGAATCAAAGAACAAAGTAAAAATCCTCTTTGTGGACATGGAATTCAGCCGGTTAAAAAACTTGGGTAAGACATTAAACTTTTATGTGTTTCCTCCTCTATTTATAAACTTTCATACTGCAGAGGGAAGAATTCAGATGGTTACAGCTCATGACTCCTAAACAGGTTTATTTAACTTTAGTGCTAGAGCTCAAATAAATGTGTAGGAGGATGGAGATCTTCTGAGCAGTGAATGTGACTTGTAGGAGGAGCCTACAGCAGATCATGGCTCTGCAGAGGTGACCTCAGCTCTCCAAAGAGAGGCAGAAATTTCCAGAACTGAAACAGGCTTTTGAGCTCACTGGTCCAGGAGAGGCTGCCTGGGGGGATCTCCCAGGATTGAAAGGCAGAGAAAAGTCTCAGGGCCTCAAGGTGACTCCTTGTTTAATTTCAGAAAAGTCATCATGAACTTTTTTGTACTTTCTGGAATAATGCCTCCTTAATGCAGGAAATTACCAAATTCTGAGTCTCATTCCACTTAGGAATGAAAACTTAAAAGATTTTTTGAATTTCTGACAGAATGGAAATCTCATTCCTCAAGCTACAAGACTCCTCTTAAGGTATGAACCAAACACTTGTTTTGTCCTTTAAAATTAATGGCTGCAACAGAACTGAGATTTTTCCTGTTTGGTGTTCCAAACACGGATGATTTTGATCATGATCATTTATCATCACAGATGATACTTGATGTACCATAGTTACTGTGTCAGTCCTTTACCTACAGCAGTGAGCATCACAATTGTCTGTTATTTGCCTGTCACTGCTGAGGCAGACTTCTTAACTGCCATTACTCCACGGGTGTGTTTACACTCAAGTCTTACAGAATTGTTTTATCTTTGGTGATCTTTAAAACATTTTTTTTTCCCCTGAAATGATGGCAAAGGAATATAATAATATGTGACAGCTGCAGTAGTTCTGGGATGAAGTCCCTACACCCGGTTTTCAACAACCAAGAGAACTGATGAGTGAAGGAGACATCCCACCTCTGAATGTTGTCTGTTCTGAACTAGCCCCTTTCTCTTGAATTTTTCTAGCAGTGAGCAGCATTGCAAGCATAGGGATTTTGATCCAGCAAGTGACTGAGCACTTTGGGAACTCACTCAGCCCACAGCCATGCACCAGAAAGGTCTAATTAACATAATGGTGGAGTTATAAAAGGCAGCTGCCAGCTGGTGGAGAAGGTTGTGTGTGATGGTTTGGTGCTTACTGAACATGGGTGTAAGTATCTGAGGAGCTCTGAATGTTCCAGATATTATTGTCCTGTACTGTGGGAAGTGCTTGGAGAAAAGATAAAGAGAGGAATTACTAAGGATGTTGCTGGTGAGTAGAGTGTGAAGAAGTGTTAGGGACATCATGTGGTGAAACTCTGGGTTGTTACCTCTCTGGTGCTTACAGTGATGGCAACAATCAGGAGGCAAAAAGGCACTGTCATCCTGTTCTTTTCAAACCTGAATTGATACTGGCTTTCTTCAATCTGCTGCAACTGAAATGCCACTTTGGAAGGGGAAAAAAAAAAAAAAATTAACAGTCTATTGTCTTTAGAAATCACTACAGTTATTAATTAAAGTGGGGGAAAGTGGATGAAAGCTGGTTTTGCCTCATAGATTCAGCAAAGGGCTGAAACAAAGCACCAAGACAATCCAAGTGAGGTGCTTGCCTTGGTATCTATTAGGTTCTTACATTGGCAGCTGAGCTTCTTGTTGAAAGGTGAGACCAAAAGGTGAACAGCTACACTTGAGGGTGAATATGAAGAGAAACATTATGTAATACAGAGGATCGTCTACATCCAGGAACTCTAATTGATTGCAATGCCAAGAACAGCAATATAAAATAAGAACATCTGCTGAATGGCATATATACAGCAGGCATACGAACTTTTCATGTAGTAACTGCTCAGGAGTTGCCGATTTACAGCTGGAGGATTGCATGTATTTTTATCATGTCTAACTACCAATGGCAGTGAGACCTCTTGTTAAGCTGTGGTGCTGTTCCCAGGGCAACAGTTTAGAGGGGGACTTGGTTTTTTGGGTTTTTTTTTTTGGGGGGGAGGGTTTTAAAACTTCTAAGCTTTTTGTTGTCTTGTCACATTCTGGGACTTCTCCCTTGGTTCCTGTTGCATCCTTGCACTACTACCTTCTCCATTTCCTGCATCCTCATTATTTCTTTCTTCCTCCTACTGGAATTCTGCTACTATTTGCATTAAGTGACCTTAAAATTACCTTAAATTAAAAGAATACAAGAATATCCCTTATTTTCCAGTCTTGGATGACAGAACTGATTACTGGGAAATAGCTTTTGAATTGTGTTGAAGTTCTTGTTATGAGGTGATAGTGGTTGCAGATGCAGAGTTGCAACAGGCATTTGCAATAGTTTTTAGTTTCCTGGCAAAAGCTACCCACACCTGGAGAATTGCTGCCCTGAATGTTCTTATTTGGCTTTTCTTGTTCGATACTTTCCTATTTGGGGGATTTCTGTGCAGCTGGTATTCATTTCAAGCCTAATAGAAGAGACAGAGGGAAGAAGGTATCCTTCCTGCTCTACCAAACTCCCTAAAACCTCGGGTAAAAACAGGCTGAAAGGAGACATGTGCAAGTCAAGGAGTGTTGGAAACTGCAAGAAGTGTTACTGCCCACTCAGATCCTTGCTTGGAGGAACCTTTAGACACCAGGCAGAGATCTGTTGGTAGATGCTGCAAATCCCGATTTTAGTATCCTGCCAACTATGCCAATTTGTCACAAATGAGTGATTTAGATCCCTTAAAGAATCACTGTTGATGATATTGGCACAAGTTATTTTAATGTGAATTTCTAAACATGCAACTTAAAGTTTGATGGCAAGGTTTACTCTATTACTCGCTACGTGGGAGAAACAAAGTAACATTGAGTTAGAATCAAATCTGAATAATTTACACAGATATTGGAGACAAAAATGGGTAAGGGAGACCCTCTTATTGAGTTATGAGATTCAGAGTGGACCCCCTTGCTTTCTACGCTTCTGATGGAGCTTAGGTGTGACTAGGTCCAAACTTAGTGTCAGTCTTGGGCAACAGTTTATGCCTAATGGAATTAACACAAGGGGTAAGGAAAGCCTCCTGTTGACTCATAAGGTTCAGAATTCACCCCTTTGCTTTATAAACTCCTTTTCAGAGAGGAGTCAAGGTGCAGCTTTAGTCCTAGACTTTGTCAATGGTTTATATCTAATGGAATTAGGCACATGGATTTTATTAGCATTAATTCAGCATGCTATCAGTTACTTACTAAGGATCTGTTGTGAATAAGGGATCTCTCCACCTTGGGTAAGGAAGGATCTTTTAGCCTCGGGTAAGGAATCTCAAACCTTGAGAGGCATCCCTGCTCAAGGGGAAAGTCACCTGGCACGCAGTCCAGTTGCAATTCAGTGAGTACTCAAATTGGGCTCCTCCAGTGATCTGTCATTGGTGAAAGGTCTTTCTGCCTCAAGCAGTGACCTTGAGAGTTGTCCCAGCTCATGGGGAGAACAGCCCCATGCAGCTACACTGCCTAGCAGAGAGAACTCAGAGAAGTCTCACTTTGGTGGTCACATTTGTAGGGTAAAGTGGTTGGCTTGTAGTCGTTGCACACAATGGGAAGGTATGCACAAGACCCCTCTTACTCACAACTTTCTTTGTTCCTTCATAAATAAGTCTTAGAACAGCCACCTGCTTTTCATGTGTTAATGAAGCTCATATGCACCAGTGCTCACTGCATCACTGTGCTCCTTTGTGGGTTGTCTAGAGTTCTTGGCCTGGCTATGGCTCAGGCCTTTACCTCCTTTGCAACCTGTGCCACACTACTGCTAATTTGGTTAATGGGGTTGAGTGCACTTGTCACAGTAAAGAGCAACATCTCTCCATTGCTGGCAGTAGCTTATGTGGTGGAGGCTGAGGAAATGAGGGAGATGAACTCACAGCACTGGTCACAGGATCCTGGGCAAGTAAACTCTTCTGAAGCAACCCAAGCACTGCCTTCCCTTGGGAGACCTAATAGCAACCTTCCAGTACCTGAAAGGAGCTTATAAAAAGACTGGAGAGGGCCTGTTTACAAAGGCCTGGAGTGAAAGGACAAGGGGTGATGGTTTTAAATTAGAAAGGAGTGGATTTAGATTAGAAATAAGGAGGAATTTCTTTACCACGAGAGTGGTGGAGCAC